>PNEQ01130225.1:99359-121019 GCA_003012365.1 Medauroidea extradentata | reverse complement strand
CACCCATGTCGGAGGCCGGCTGCGCGCTTCGTTAATTAGCCCCCTCCGAGCTGTTAAGCTCGCCTAACTCTCTCACTCTCATTAAGTGAAATATTTTTTAAAGGCCACTGCCTGCCGAGCGCATTACATGCGTCGCAGTAAGGTTAATTCTACTACAGGTTAACAGTTTGGCACAGGGAAAATTTCTGCCGCTTGAGCGTTGGTATCGGTGATGGGTGGAAACTGACCTATCACTAGGGCTTAGAAAAATTCGCGAGGTCAGTGACCTGCATGCTAAACTCTAATATCTTACCCATACTCAAGCCCCGTCTATTCGTTCATTGTCTGCTGTCTGAATGAATAGCATGTAATGGACAAATGGTAGGTCTTTGGTACACACAGGATAATGGGTTCTAGCATGTTGGTCGTTGTCCTCGCGAAATAATCCTAGCCCTACCAATCACTGAGCTTTTCTGAATTTTAAGTTACATTAAGTTGGTAACGTAAGACTCTAAATTGGTTTCTTTTCAATTCAATTAAAAATTTTATGACTGCTAACATTTCCAAGCCTGTTTAAATTTAACATTAATATACGGTTCCACATTTATCTGGTCCTTTAGCAATTGCAGCGAAACTGTCAGCAGAAATGTTCCCTGTGCCAATCTCTCCTATTAAAAAAACACATTTTCTTTCTAACCGATAACTAGAAGGTAGTTTGAAATCATCACATCAATTAGAAAAATTATTTCCGGGTCCCTCACAATTTTAAAACCGCATTTCAACATGTTGAATCTAAAAAAAAAACTACTTACGGGATTCGCGTGAAACTACTCCACAAACTTGCATTGGACTTCGCTTACAAGTTTCTACCAAATAAAAACATGGGAACACCGCTGTAAGTGTCAGTCAAGCGAGTGATCTAAGATACCACTGTGTGCCATCTCAGTGTCTTGCAGTAGAGGCGATATAGCACCAAATGAGATGGTCAGCATCGCTCTTGGAGGCATGCGTCACTCACACAAACACACGGCCAGTAGGCGGGCGCCTTAAAAGCGTTCCAGAGGGAAAACATATGTATTGGAAGTACTTTTCCCCTCTTACAAAAAAAATAGTTCAGCCGGTTTTTCCATTTCGGCGTTACAAAGTCAAAATTTGCATGTTTTTACTTCATACACCCCCCGAAAACCAATAAACATAATGAAATTAAGTAATTCTCTGTGAAAGTACATGACACGGCCTAGGATTTTAAGCACATTAAAATCAAATACAAAATTATTTTATAGTTTAATAAAACTGTAAAGTTGAAAAAATCAATTTTTATAAATACAAATCATCTATTGATGGGTTTACGTTTACGTATCAAGCTGTAGCCCGCGACAAAGTTTCATTGTAAATTATTTAGTTTAATCGTGATAATTGGCTTTTGGAGGGTGTATGAAGCAAAAACATTAAAATTGGGAAAATTGGCAGAGCTAAATTTGTTTTTGTAAGAGGAAAGTTTATTCGATTTTTTTCTCTTGGGAACTCTGCACCAAAATTTCGTAGTTTTGTTACCAACCCGGTTCAACTCCCACACATTACTGTAATAGTAGATTCTCACAAATAACGTATTTTTCAATTACATAGTTTTCATACAAGCGCTTTTCAAATAAGCGATTTTTGACAATTTTCGCGACCTACCAAAATTAAAAACTATTCTAATGATACGAACGAACTTATCTAGCGTGAAAGTTAAAGGTATTAAACTACAGAATAACACCAATAACTTCACGTAATAACTGTATGCATATAAAAATTCTTGAATGCACCGAAATGATTGCATGTCTTTGAGTACGTGCATTTTTTAAATAATATTTTTACATGAAATAACAAGGGTGTTATTCTGTAGCAGAATACATTTACTTTCGTTTTAAATCACTTCAATCATATCGGTCGAACAGTTTTTATTTCCTGTATGCATATAAATATTCTTGAATGCACATAAATGATTGCATGCCTTTGAGTACGTGTATTTTTAAAATAATATTTTTACATGAAATAACAAGGGTGTTATTCTGTAGCAGAATACATTTACTTTAATTTTAAATCACTTCATTCATATCGTTTGAACAGTTTTTATTTTCGGTAACGAAAATAGTCAAATAGCTACATGTATGAAAACGATGTAACAGAACAATGTTCAGTTTGTGGAAATTTCTATTGTTGTAGTGTGTAAGACTTGGACATGGTTATAAAATTACGAATTTTTCGGTGCAGATCACTTTTAATATCACTGTCTACCACCGCTTCAAATGTGTTTTACTGTGTTTGTAAAATACGTTCCTTTGCCGAAAATGTTTCACGTCTGCCCATTTTGCCAATGCAGGATTAAAAAAACTCTTCAGACAAGGACGGAATGTCAGTATTAAGGGATATGGAAAGGTACTATGTCGAATGGATGACGGGAATACTTAATCGTCAATAAAATCTGAACTGCTCATGAAAATTCGATGAGATTTTTGCCGAATATATATTTTATCAGCGGACGTTTATTTGTACAGCACTATGCGGTAGTATGCTTTCATATAAAGTAAAAAAATTAAAAACATTTTTTTTTTTTTTTTAGAAAAATAAGGGCTTGAAGTCACAAAATCTACAAAAATGGAAAATAGAAATTATTATATATGACAATAAATTGTTATCTGTGATGACCGAATTTAAAAATTACACGCGTTTTTATTCGAAAATAATTTTTTATCCGGAAATTTCTGCGCTGGAAGTTTACGGATGTGAAAAAAATTTTTTTTTTCAAATGAAAACGCGATTATTTTTTAATTCGGGCATTATAGAAGTCTATATATTATCATGTTAAACATTACAAAAATGCCTGTTTTCCATTTTTGTAGATTTTGTGGTTTCAAACCCTTATTTTTCTAAACACAGTTCTAAATGTTTTACTACCGCGTAGTGCTAATAAATAAACGCCCGCTGATAAAATATCTACCCGGCCAAAAAATCTTGTGGAATTTTTATTAGTAGTTCAGATTTAATTGACGATTGAGTATTCCAGTCATCCATTCGACATAGTACCTTTCCATAACCCCTTCAGACAACATGCTGATTAAAAGCACTGTTTCCAAGCGGTCCGAGATAACTGAAAACTGCCGGTTCAAACTGCCGCTCTTCAAACTTTTTTTAATCGGATGTAAACAGAACTAAGGTAGAAACGTGTGCTGAACTTTTCTACAGACATTCCAGTAGTAAAATTATGTGGTCGTAGCTTAGAGTCCGAGGGGAAAAAATTGATAAGCAGGAATCTTGCACTTTAGTTGTTAGCTTGTCTCGTTCTGACGATGAAGCATTTTACGCGTCACCCTTACAGCTTCGTCACTTGCAAGCCTCAAACGAGCAGGTTTGCAACAACCTGAAAAATTAGCGGCACTGTTGTCAGGTTGACGCATGAGAAATAAGCAACTATGTTTGCTCATTTGTAGACGTGGCAGAAGAATGCTTGGAAACAGTCAGGGAAACATTGCGTCTATATGTCTACAGTAAATGCAAAATTATGTTTCTTTCAAGGTATGAAGGGACGTTCTAGCTATTGAAGGATATGTAGAAGGAATATTGTAAATACACAATGAACTATCTGAATGAAGAAGAAATATTCTTAATACAAAATGAACTAACTTATTGTAGAAGGAATATAGCGAATACAGAAGGAACATTATAAATTACGAAGAAAATTTTCTGAATAATGAATAAATGTAAAATAAGCATTCTGAATGTAACAATAACACTCTGAACGCGGAGAGATCAATCTACATGTAGAAGAGATAGTTTTAATGCGAAGATAAATTTGAATTTTACGTAAACAATCCAAATTTAGACGAAACAACAACACTATAGAAAAAGATAAATGAAGACGAAACAACATAAATGTAAAATGTTTCATCTGAATATGAATGACCAATCTGTATGCACAAGGAACAACGGTCCAATTTCAGATAGAACAACCTTAATGTAAAAGAAATGTTCTGAAAGTTGAATGAATAATTTTAATGCAGAAGGAACACTATGAATGTGAGAGTATCAACTTGAATGTAGAAGAAGGAACCTTCTGAATGTATAAAGAACAAACTGACAATTATAAATAAATAGGAACATGAGAATGTATAAGTAAGAATCGGAGCACGAAAGAAACAATGTATGAATATAGAAGGAACAATCATTTATGAAGCAGGAGTGAAGGTCTTTGTCCCTTGTAAATATGTGTACATATTTTGCGCGTTCGAGGCCTAGAAGTACGGAGGCGATATGGATGACACAGTAAGCGCATCACACCTCCCTCCCCTACATTCTAGGTACAAGTCCCAGAAATCTGAAATCTGTCTTCTCGCCAACAACTCGCCACTATGAGACAGCGGTGACCCTATCACTTTATGTCGTAAAATTGAGGCCTGCAATTTTTAAAAAAATTCTACATAATGACAATTATACTTAAAAAGGAGTGAAAAATATCAAAATTTCGCTATTTGAGACAGCGTGAAAATAAACTTCACAGAAAACGAAAGAACGAAATTTGGTGTACGTATGTGTAACATTTTTGGAATGCCATTCCCAAGTAGACATCTCTTAACCGCGCTGAGCAGATTAAAAAAAAATTGTAACGGACGATCTTGTGTACGCAGTAGTTGGACCAAGCGTATGAGCGTATGTGTTGTGCTGTAGCGTGATACAAAAAGTGTTTTTTTTTAATGAATAACTGTTTAACGTAATTTCAATGCGTTTACATATGAAAAGTACACACACTTCAAACTATGTTTCCATCAATCAAAAATACCGTCCGCTTATTAAAACATGATTGTCGTCTCCTTAAATGAGGTAAAATTGGCTTACTGGCAATGATGTAGCTGGAAAAATTCCAGCCGTAATCTAAAAACAAAATTATAGAGACGTGTTTGACTTGAAGACACACTTTCCACAAATGAACTAATACTGTCAGCTGTTAAAGTCCCATTGAAAAACCCGTTCTAGATAATCACTTCACGCTAGTTAAGTACTGTGCGCTTAGAGGCGAGGCGGTGTTAAACACGGGTATTGGTGTCAACTTATCGCCTTCCCGTTTCCGTGCCTCAAACCAAAATAAGGGGGCCGCGGTAGCCAAATTGTCAGACCATTCGCCTCCAGATTCGATTCCCCGCGGGGTCGGTCCCCAGATTTTCGCATGTGGGAATCCTCAGGGATCACCCGTTTTCTTCCGTCCATTCACTCCTGTGCTGCTCCATAACCACCTCATGTCACCCCTCGTCAGCGCTAAAGACCTCGATGTTGAGCGCTGACCAATCGAACTCACTCAAACCAAAATAAGCTAAGGCCCAAATATCTGTAAACTCGTTCAATGCGAGTCAGGGACGCAATCACACGCGCGGTTTCCCACGACACGTCGCGTAGGTCCATTCCCAGAACGGCGTGATGTCCGACATCGGAGATTGCCGCGACGCAACTTGGGTTGCTCGCATAGGCGCCGTGCCAAGGAGGGGCTTGCGCAACAAGGGCGCGCGTGCCGAGCAAAGGTCAGTGTTGACCTCACTTGGCACGCGGGCATCCGCGAGGATGTCGTCAGCCACTGGGGCACCCGGTACGAATGACAATGAGGGCCGCGCGTTCACCTGATCTGACGCTGATCATACAAAATACGCATGGAGACTAGTAACAAACTAGCAGTACCCGGGAGACGTTCCCATGTCAGTGGTGTGTGTGTGTATGTGTGTGAACATGAAGTAAGGAAATTAGTTTCCCAAACTCCAGGAGATAAAAAAAAGTATAAAATCATTAGAAATTAAATTATACCCTTTCAAGACAAGTGAATATGACGGGAGATATAAACCTTTGAAAATACAATTTAAAAATTTTAAGTTTCAAAATATCAAAATCTGTTAAGATTTTAAATACAATTCTGTATGTGTTGTTATGTGTTATTGAGACCTTTAACCTATAAAAATTCAGCTACCAAACGTTAAACATTCATGAGAATAATACAACACACACACACACACACACACACACACACACATATATATATATATATATATATATATATATATATATATATATATATATCGTTGGTCCAGTTCGAAAGAAAAAAAATCCACTTTACAGTAAAATTCATAGGCTAAGGAAAGATTTCCGTTTCGCCAAAAAAAATCTGTTAGTTGACGTATTTCGTTGGTCTTAATTTGAAGCAAAAGTACAGAGGCAACTGTTTAAGGTGTTTAAAATGTATATAGTCTGCCTTTACTGAAATTATTACACTTTAAATAAAAAAATGCTATTTCTAGAATTTTACTGGCAATCAGAATAAAGTGCCACGTTATTAAAACAAGGGAATTTACGTGTTGTTTTTCTTTTCAACTGAGTATATTGCACTTCTGTCTACGTGTTGATGAACCAAACTGAAAAATGCAATTATTGGAGTTGTTATTCCCTTTTGAGCTGGGCCATATATATATATATATATATATATATATATATATATATATATATATATATATATATATATATAATGGATAGTGGGCAAATTGCGGATCCTCCTCCCTCCGTACCATAAGAGGAAGCATGGTATAGGTCGTTCGGGATATAGTGAGTACTAATGATTTAACAATTGAAAAATATCACTAGCCTATACTGGAATCAAATCGGCTGAATTCGGCTTATTTGTGATTTATATAAATAATAAACGTTTTAAAATAAAACTATGTAAGTTCCTACCGTACCCACAATTTATTTTACACGCGCAAACAATAAGCGACGTGTACAGATAGGTTGGGCACTTCCCATCGTTCAGAGGTTACTCGCTAAAATAAACAAATTGGCTGAAAAAAATAAATTAAGCAAGGCTTTTTTGAGGGCACATCTTATCCCTAACCACCTGTATAACATTTGATACGCTGCAGTGCCATGTAGGGGCGACTTACAAACAAACACTAGTTTTAATAGTTTATATAAAATATTGGTTTGTAAACCAAAGATGAAAAATTTCTTAAAACTTCAAAGGAAGATAATTAATTTATCAATAATTTCCAAAACTAATATTTTACTACTTTAACTATCCTTTGAATAAAAATTATATTAACGATTAACACAACTTTAAAGGTATTCTCCGTGTTTAAATATCTATGTACACCAATTTTCATGTCGATCGGTTGAACGGCATAGAAGTTGATGTGCTGCAGCGCCTTATAGGGGGCGTTGGCGAGTTAGACTAAAATCAACAGCATAAAAACCTTAAACCTTCTCCATCTAAATATAGCTGTACGTGTATGTGCTAAGTTTCATTGTGATCGGTCGAACTGTATTATAGTTTTTATATATATATATAAACATATACAGTTAGCGTCGTAGGTCCGGTCTCATAAGGAAAGTTAAAATAGGAAATAGGTGAATGTAATGAAACATTATTGTAAATAACGTCATTAGGGCAGCATACCGCTACGTCCCGTCGGCCATGTTACATCGTGTACTAAGTAATTCAAACCATCGCATACGCAAGTGCAACGTTTTCTGTCGTAACGACACGTGGAAATGAACACACTGTTGTTGTCTTACGCAAAACACATTACATTGCTATTAAACCATTCTATATTTCACCAATTTCTATTTCCCTAATTAGACTTGACTTATGGGACAACTTGTTTGTGTGTGTGTGTGTGTGTGTGTGTGTGTATATATATATATATATATATATATATATATATATATATATATATACACACACACACATATTTAATAAAAATATCGCAGGAGAATAATATCTGCAAATACGTACATTAAGAATTTAAGGTTTTGGTGGAAGAAAGGGATAACTCTTGACAAAATATAAATAAATCGACTATAAAACCAAAATAAGTTAATGCTAGTAGAGAAGGGAATATGTATATTAAATTACAAATTATGTTTCCTAACAATTGGGAGATGAATTTTTAACTTAAAACCTAAAATGTGTAGTGTGATTTTCGAAAGTACCTAGGCAATATAGACAATAAGGAGGGTAACTTTTGGTTATTAGAATACAGAGCTTTGACATATTCTTCTTGTTCACCCAATTAATTTTAACTGAACTAAATCATTTTTAAGCAGCGAACACTAAAATTAGTTTGTCACTAGACATCAAAATTCTCATTAAACCCATTATTTAAAACAATGTTACTTAAACTTTACATATGTGTGCTATCTAGTGAAGTTTGTAAAAAAAAAAAACCTTTTTTCTCAGTTGGAAAACACGAAATAAACAACTTTTTAACCGAAAATTTTTCTTTCATCAACATAGCACGAGCTCCCTTGCAATTTATTCCCTTTGCCTTAGCTCGTGTCCGCGTGAGAATATATTTTGTTACTTTAGTTGCCAATTAAAATCAGGTAGCTTTTAAATTACACATGTGTGACTCACGAGCGGACACTCAACATACTGAATGAACAGAATAATAAACGTGTACCACGGACAGATGGTTAATAGTGTGTTTCTGTTTGAAAAAATAACTTACAACTTGTTGTTCAAGCTGGTTTATTTTTACAATAAAAACGTTTATATTTATTCCTTTATTCCGAAATATTATATAATTGGTTATAATAATTAAATATAACTTCAACTGTCCACCATTACTGTAGCTTTTCGAAACCTTTTTTTTTTTTTTTTAGAAATAATACATTCATATAAAATTTATAATAAATATGAAGTAAATACGCTCACCGAATTACAACCATTTTATTATTAAATTAATTATTTTAAGATTTTTTTTTCGGCCAATATAGTAACCTCCAAAAATGTTCGTTGTAACATAACAAACATTTTTAGCAGTGTTGTGAAGTGAGTCAGACTTGGTTGTGAGACGAAGATATTCATCTGGCAAGCCCTACAGAGATAAATGAAAAATTCGTATTGTTTGTGTAATATGTGTATGCGCCATGCATAATTGCAAAAGTGCTGTTAAAGGAAAAATTAAGACAAGAAAAATAATCACCAACGAATTAATTTAAAGTTTAACAAATTATAAATGTTTAAAACATGCATGACTTCACAGCGTGAATTTTTTTGTTTAAGAAAAACGCAAGCCATAAGGCGCGGTAATTTCGTTCCATGTCCCTGCGACATAAATCTCATGTGCGATAACTTTGCCTGTTTCGCCATAGACAACTATAGATGCGGGTATACGACTCTTCAGACGACGTCTCCTGAACGAACATATTTCTTCCCTGTTATTTAATCATTTCATTCGTTAGCTAACGAGGATTCCCTTTATTTTTATTATTGCGTTCTTGTGGTAAGGATTTCCGCATTACCACGTGATTAACGTGCCTTGCGTCTGCTTGCGTGCAGGACAAATGGTGAGCGAAACAGTACATTCAGTACAACACCGTTATGCTGTTCCTCATGTATGCATGCTTCTGTCTTGTATTAAACCTTAATTAAGGGGATTATCTTCATAGAAATTAACGTGTCAAAAAACTTTTTATCAAAACAATATTAATGTTACCGGCATCACTTAACAGAACAGCCAACAAAAAAAAACACTATTTTATTACATTTACTGAGCCTTGTTATATAAATAAATAGCACACACAGCACGGAAAAAAATATTTTGTGGTAAGCACAAAATATTTTGTTGGTATTCACCCTGCAAAATAATTTTGTAATCAGCACTAAATAATTAAGTGTTTACCACAAACATTATTTTACAGGGAAAATTTTTCTTTCTGTACGCGTTTAAGGCCATTATCTTTCATTTATTTCAAACAATTGCAAATAGTTCGAATATTTTTTTAACCAAATGCTTTGAAAAATTTGAGAATGTGTACAGTCAAACGATATACAATTTTAGGTCAGAGTTTTTCAATATAATACACCATTTTCTGACGAAAATTTTTTTTGCATAATTTTGGATTATTTTCACATCAAAATGTGTGATTATTTCAGGGGCAAATATATAAAAATCCGTTTGGTGTATTGCAGTAGAAAAAACTCAGATACGAACTATGATACGTAAGTGATAAACTTGTAAGGATGAATGTTTGATATATGTATTAATTTGCGTTAAAAAGTTATTTTCGAAACAACAGCAAAACTAAAGAGTGGGGCCTTAATGCCATGCTCTTTAGTTTCCACTGGTTTTGCAATAATTATTTTTTAAGCTTAAACGAGAGTAGATATAAAAAATCTGTTTGGCAGTTATGTTTAAAATGGTTTTTACCATGATAGCTTATTTATTCAAAGCAATAAATTATACGGTTTCGACTAAAAAGTCAATTAACCATAATCTCGTTGAATACATAATTAGTTAAAACCATAGCATTTACTGCCTTAAAACAAATCAGCCAACATGAAGAAGACGATTTTAAACATAAGTGCCGGACAGATTTTTTATATCTGCTCTCGTTTAGGCGCAAAAAAATAATATCACTGAAAAAGTATAAACTAAAGAGTATGGCAGGTCTTCCCAAGAAATCAAGCATATTTAATTTTCCTAGGGAGAAGGGGATGGGAATAAGAGGTTGCAGACTGCAACCAAGATTTAAAGATTTAATTCAGAAGTGTAAAGGGAAGGTATTTTAAGGTAGGTTTTGTTTACTGCGATTTATTTAGAGACGAAGTCATTTGCTCAGGCCGCTTGACAATAATTAATGATGAAATTTAAATATTTAATAATTTCGTTTATATGCAAGTTTATTTTATTTTAATCGCAAAATTTTCTTAATTTTATCAGAAGATTTCCTATTTAAGAACTCAAATCCAACAGTAAAATTTGCTAATATAATTTATGACAAACAGATATAGCCCTTACAATATGTATGACCACGAAGTTTAAGAAAGGTAACATTTCTATATTTATTGTAAATTAATTATAATGCGGAAAAAGAACTGGAATTAGAACAATACACAGCGCACGCGAAAAGGTTATAACAACAGTAATTACTTGTGTGGTTATGCTTTGACTGTTTTTATCGGCCTCAGTTTACTTCGCACAAAAAAATTCATATATTATACATGAGCTCGTGAGACATAAATTAATAATCAGGTGTGTACGCACGGGAGGGATGGGGGATATATTCCCCCAAAAAATCTGAAACAGTCTACCATTTTTATATAAAAGCAATGTGAAGCTAGATAAAGTATATAATGATTGTGTTCTTTGATTGTAATGTATTTTAATGTAAAGGGGTCCTGTTAGCGTGTTATAATTAATTATTTAGGTTATTTGGAAATTTTTTTTAACTTAATTTGATTTCGCGTTGACGTTACCTGAAACCCCCCCCCCCCCCAACGAAATTAACTCATGCATATGCCCCTGGTAATAATTTCAGACATTCAAGTGATTCCTTGGATAAGACAAGAATGTTTATATTATAATGTAAATATGAAAAAAATGTTACTTAGCACATTGCAAAAAAGATGTCAATATGTAAAATGGTAATATTACAGTTCTTATTAACTATTCTGTGCCTGTATATTTATTTTCATTGGTAAGTTTCTTTGGACCGTGCGAATAAAATTTGTTTTTGAGATAATTTTTACGGTTGAGGAAAACCACTCTACCAGAAAAAAATTGATAATCACCATCTAATTGTGAACAATGTTCACTAACAACTTTATTTTGTTTGTTTGCGCAGAACAATAAGAAACATCTGTATAGCTACGTCGAATGAGGTTTTACTAGACTAGTTCAAAGACAACAAGGAAGACAGATCCAGTTACATGTTCGGGTTTTTGCAGGCACTGATAGACTTTTCGCGTCCAGCTTGCTGGGTGCCATGATTTCGCTGTAGGCATATATTTCAGTTAAGTGTCGAAAAAGTTTTTATTACGTTATTACAATAAAACCTCAGAAATTAATAGTCTGTAATGTTGTTAAGTTTCTTGGAGTATGAATTTGAGAAGTTTCTTTAATTAGATTGACGTTATGTTGTAAACGTATATCGTAAAATATGAGTTACTAGTAAACGTCGACTGTGGAAAAAGTATGAAATTATTTATTGTAACATTAAATTCAAGTTTTGTGTTACAACGTAATATACATAAATAAATACATTTTTATCTTATTAAAACTAAAATAAGTAATAATGTTTGCGAAATCATGCGCATAATCCATCCGTAGCAAAGAGTAAAACGTATACCCTCTGGTTTTAACAAGGTTACAAAACTGTTTACAACTTCTTCTTTATAATTTTTTTCTACTCTTCATTTCCTGTTAGGATGGACGGAATTATACCCTGCGGAACGTTAATTTATTATAGCCGTTGTTTTTTTGTTGGTAGATGATTTTGAATGCATTGCCACCGCGTGGGGCTTCTGTACCCTACAGTGGCTTGTAATTAGGATGTCGGTAATTATTTAAACTCAAAGTTGGCGAACCTCGTGTAGCCAAAGGGGTTGGGAGGTGAGAAATGTGTTCTCACCCCCCTTTACTTTCCGAACTTCATTTGTTCTTCTTTGTCCGAGTAAGCGCATGGAGGATGCTAATGAAGCTTAAAGTACCATGGGGAAGAGTTAGAAAGGTGAATTGGCTACGCGGCAGATTCTAGGTTGTTCTATCTGTCCAGAATGATTTTGTCTGCATGATATTTCCCATTCTAATTAAAAAAAAAAATTCTTTAACCTCGTGCAATAAATCGTAAAAATCTTGTGTCAAACTATCACATAGAAAATCGTTGCCAAATGATGTTAATAAAGTTAAACACTGTGCAATAATTTGTAATTAGATAAACAAATTTTTTTATTTTTTGGAGTGATCGTATACGAGGTTCTAGTTAAATTTATTTTTTCGTAAATGATGATACTAAAGAACAGTATTTGAAGAACTGCATAGCCTAGGTAAGTACAAGTAAATTCCAACTTAAAAATTACTAACAGTTAATTATATAACGCTCACAAGCTTTTATTCATTCGTGTGTCGTTGAAATAAAATTACCTGTATATATATATATATATATATATATATATATATAGTTTGAAAAATATTATAGTTGCTCGCAAGCTCTGTGTAATCGTATAACTTTAAATACATTATTTAATTGGATAGTAGAAGCAAAACTTATACAGAATTGTAGGTGATTTTGTAATGTTACATAAAATGCATTATTGATATTTGTAAAGCGGAATTATGTAAACTTCCTGAATTAACTACCAAACAAATAATTTTACAACGAAATAAATAGCATAATTTTAAATTTACATAATTAACAATACGAACCGTGTAACGACTTTTGGCACATCATTACCAAATATACAGTAATGTACTTTTTTAAGCAATGCGTAAATTAAGGAGGTTATTCAAGTATTGTTCACATAAAGACACTGCGTCGGAAGGTGATTGGGATAGTAAGTTAAGAGATTTTACTTGCTAATTAAATTCATCTAACACGAACTTTCATAATATCACATAACTTTTCCCCCAATTTCGAAATGCATCTGAGTGAAACTCAGTACAATTCAAGTGCTCAATCCTGCTCTTAATTTCAACATAAGTTGTAATCCCTATAATCGAAGCGGCCTAGTATGGATCTCTGACTTGAGCAAGGATCCGAATTTACGTATTAAATTAAGAAAGAAAAAAAGGGGGGCGGTTACTCGTCTTTCACAGTATCGTTTTCTGAAAAGAGAAACGTTCTGTTTTGAGAATATGAATTTAGCAATGTGGGTCGCACCGAGATTATTACAAAAGTCGTGGGTATTATCTGTGTACGTTCAACAGAATAATGAACCCCGCCTATTACAATTTAGCATGTCAGTTAAAGAAAGTAAAAAAAACATTTGTAAAAGTAATTATTCTTTTTACATAGCTGAGATAAGATTTATTTGGTTACCATGTAGCATTTCATTAGACCCTTTACATATAACCGCCTAACATGAGGTAGAAATTTTTCCTTACCGAAATTTTTCCTTGCCGAAATTTTTCATAAGAAATTCGATTATCCTTATACTCCGCAGAATAAATAATTTTAGCACACGAGAGGTGATTTTGCTTCTGCGCTGTCAGCTGTTCTGTGACGTAGCTGTGCGCGTGGAAATACTCCCCCGAGGCAATTCGATGGCGGATGCCATTGTTCCATGGCCAAGAACAATGTGCACGGGCACGCTTGTTATTAAGACGCCAAGGGGCCTCGCTGACGCCTTAAACACCTCTCATCACCCCCTTAATACCGCGCAATCCATTGTAATTTAATTACGAATTTCGCGCGCCTGCAGGGAGGGAATTATTCTTCGTGCACAATGACGCATGGATTATTTTTTCCCCCGCACGCGGCCGTGAACTGAGGGGATGTGCAGTGAATAAAAAATCACTTAAATTTTTTTTTGGCGGGGAGGGATGGTTGGATATATTAAGTAACATGCTTGAGTTAAGAATGTTTGCTAAAACAAAAGGTCAAATTTTAGTTCGACTACCACACACTAATACATAAATGTATATAGTTTGCTGCCGATCTGTTGTTAAATGGTTGGCAGGTATGAGTTTAAAGATACATTCTTAGTTTTACGAATTCACATTAAAGTAAATTAGGATTTTTCTGCCTTCAAGTATTGTTTACTGTAAAATCATCTTTCTTTTATTTTCATAAAACTTAGTAGATGCATTCAAACCCCTCAATTAATTTTTAAAAAAATCTTTACTGTCGGAGTATAATACTGGTTGATTAGGTATTTTGGACGATTTCTATAATTATATATACATATGTTTCGAGTTACGTTATTGGAAGAACAATCGCTGGTGTCGAAATCCCATAGATCTACTTGCTAAATAGCTGCGAAGCAAAATACGCTTAACAACTGCAGCATTACATGTAATTGTTTGCTCATAAATTTGGCTAATATTAGCCAAGGATGTTGTTCTATAGTTTTCCATACTGAATACAAAAAAAATGTGTCGATTTAAAATCATGTGTTATTTTTTTTTTTTTGCGTTTGTTTACTTGCCATATTCTCTTAAGCGTTTGAGCCACGTTCATAAAAAAAAAAAGTCGAGCTGCGGATGGAAAGGCAGATGAGGCACCATCTCGTGATCTCCTCGCGGGGCGGGCGGCAAGCCGTGTGGTTCACTTCGTGACGTGTGAATTGAAATCTCCCCCCTCGACCTCGCAGTTTGGGCGGCGACTTCAAAGCGCCTATTACGCCCCCCTCCTATTCCCCCCCCCTGCTCTACCCGTCTCCACAGTCCCTCCCGTGACCGCCCACCCAACCACGGCCGGAGTGTTCTACATTACCATATAAACCCGCGGAGCTCGATCCGGGCTTCGACCCCGGGATACTGACCCCGCGACGCGCGTTTCCCACGACCCCGTCAGTGGCGTGTGCGGCTTCGCGGGCGCCCCATGATGTAGGTAGGAGATGATGCTGACGTGGAGTGGGTTCCGGCTATACAGACAGTGTGCGCTGCTTCTGTATAGGCACAGAATACCGAGGAATACAGAAGTAGGCCAGAGAGCTCAGTCACACACGCCAGAAAAATGGCGGAAACACCTACTGCCAATCAGCGTGAGGCAATTGCTCTGATGATCGGCAGCCAGGCAAATAGGAGGAGCCAAACATACACGGGGCTGGCATCAACAGTCTCGGGCAACCAATAAGCGGCCTAGTTCGCCAACACCAAACGAGCTGCCACATCATTTCGCGTCTGTATTACTATATAGTCTGTGGTATAGGTTACTTCCCCGACTCAACCCAAGAGATGGCTAAGTACACTAAATCTGAATTAGTGAATATTCACTGATTCACGCTGATGGATGGAGCAGTTTCAACAATTTGACTCAGTGAAAGTAGTCACTGTTTAATTTATGAATATTCACTGATTTCTTTCAAGAGTGCCAACATCTCAAAAGTGAATCAGTGAATATTCACCGGTTTTTCCAGTTGTTTTCAAAGAACAGTTTTCACTTATTGCATCAGTGATATATTACTGGAACATCTGTGGACATTCACTAATTAACTAGTGGAATGTTGGCACACCTTATCGGAATCAGTGAATAGTCACCGATTTCACAGTGGTTTCTCACTAATTCAGTTTGTTGAAACTGCTCCATCATCGACGTGAATAAGTGAATATTCACAAATTCAGATTTAGAGAGTAGAGTGTATCAGTCGGAATAAGCACATTGTTATATATACAAAGAGCCTCGTCTGGAGAGCGGGCTAACGACGACGATAGTGAAATTAGGTCAGTAGTTGCACAAGACAAGCGCCTCAGCGATTCTCACCACCTGCACTAAAGTGCAGCAATATAACGCTATGAATTAGGGGAATTGGAGTCTGTCTCCTTCAAGCCTTCCAGCTGTCACCAGGTCGCCAGGATGGTCCTGGGTCGGGACCAACGACGTGCCGCCGTCCGTCGATAGCCGAACATACTCATCATCAGCCTCCGGCATCATGCTAACGGTGAGGTCTAAGGTGTCCAAAAGGTCACCCTTCATAGAGTAGAACATAAACTTAATTAACTAAACAGACACTCCCCTCCTATCTACAACCATGTATTTATCTTTAATATAAACTATGTGGAATAAAGCCACCGTATTTACTTAATATATTTAATTAAATCGTAACCCTCACCCAGAACTGTTATCCACGAACTATAGTTTCATAACAAGTGCCTAACTCTGACTACAGCCACCCATCCACTTTAACTCATGTGTAAAACATATTCAAATAAATGTTTTATAACATTGGTGGAGGCGCCTTCCGCTCCTCATCACTCACTTCCAAGCCACGAATGTGGGCTGGCGAGTCCCTGAGATGGGTTCATCCCAGATTCTTCCAGTCTGCTAGTGCTCACCCTTGGGAGCTGGATCTGTGGCGCATTGTAGTGATCCGCTTGGTGGTTAAGGCGCCTGCCTGGTGGCCGTGTGTTTATGTGAGTGAGGCACGGCGCCAAGGGCGATGTTGACTGGCTCATTTGACCTCTACCGTCTATATCACGTTCGTAATTGGTAGAGACACTGTTTTTTCTCGAAAATAATTTTGCCCCAGTTTATTTCAGTGCCTTACGTGCACATCTGAAATTGTGCTTCATGGTTATTGGCAGCGTGTCTGTGTGAAGAACCGTACCTCATTTGACTGAGCCAATTACAAAAACATTCCTGCAACACCACACGTCTATGATTTGCCGGTAGGATCTCAAGGCTCGTGACAGTTAAAATATCCAATCGCTGACCACGAAGCAGAACTGTAGAAGTGCGCATAATGCACGGAAACAAATTGAGGCAAAATTATTTTCGTGAAAAACAAAGGTACCTAGTAATTGGTCGTTGACTTACTCGGCACTTCCTGGACGCAGCTGAGCTAATAATAAAACTGTAGGTGAATACAAGCATATTTGTCTGTCAGCGAGCAGCTGATAAACAGCTGCTGTCTGCACGATTTCACAAATATTCTTGGAAGCTAGGTCAGTGAACCTGAAATTTTTCCGGTGTCTAGTAATGTGCGATGAACAGTTTTTAGATGATCTGGTAACGGCCAAACATCTGCACTCCGCTCGGCGGTATGGGCAGACGATCACCTTAAGCTGTCCTAACTTCATGCTAGCCTGGCCCACTGAGATTTGAGAGAGCGTGATTTCTATCTGGCAGGAGTATGCCGTCGGCGTTTAGACCTGTCGACTGATGGACCCAATGCGGCTAGGTGCAGCGGCTTGCCTGCCGCAATTTATCCGCACGACAATAGATGATATGCTTCTGTACAGGTGGTTCACGTTAATGCCCGTGTTTCTACTATTTTCGCGAAAGTTATTTTTCAACCCTGAACCAGAACATATTTCCTAAATCTATCTAACAATTTTGTTTATATTTGATTTCACAATGTCTGATATTAAAAAAAAAATAATATTAAGATTTTACCTAATTACGTAGTTAAAAATTTTTTTGTTATTAGTCGAAACCGTAAAATTTCTGATCTTGAAAAAAAATATATATAAAGGGCACAATCAATTTCGAACAAAACTGCCAAACATATTTGTGATGCCAGCTATACGAAATAATTATCGCAAGGCCAGTACAAAAAGGTGAGCATTGCCTTAAGGCGGTTCCTTATATCGACTGCGTTTGTGTGTGTGAGGCACAAAATCGATCATGCGCAAGGTCACAGCCGGCCGGCGCGCAGAACTTTACTGGCATTTATTTTTCTATGGGACTTTAAGCGTTGACCATATCATTTTATTTATTGGACGTACAATTTAAAGTCCAACGCGTGCTTCAATTTGTGCGGTTTTTATTCTGGTTTCTGTATCCCCAGCTACGGCAGTTTGAAAAAGTCATACATTAGAGTGTGTGTTCTTTTTGTAGACGAACCATTCTGATGCGCAGTAAGTAATTTCATAAATAAAAAAAAAACGAATATTCGAAACTCGCTGCAACGCATCTCAAGCACAGGTAAGGAACTGCCTTAGGGGTGTCCAGGCGAGGAAAAGTCTCAAATTTATATTTGTATGAAAAAAAAAATGTTAGTTCTGTAGAAGTTACTTGGCAGTACATTTTCCTCTTGCAAAAAAATATTAGCTCAGCCAGTTTTCCCACAATGACACTTCAGAGTCAAAATTTGCACGTTTGTAGTTCTTATAAGCCACAAAAACCAACGAACATAAAGAAATGACAAACATTTCATAGTAACTACATGTTACGGGCTACTGCATGATATGTTTTAAAATCAATTACAAAATAATATTTCCTTTTTTATTAAAGAAACGTTTAAGAGTCAAAAAATTAAAAACATTTTTTTTGTGCAAAAATATTTTGTAACGGATTTTAAAATATCTCTATCAGTAGCCCTTGACATGTAGCTTCAGTGTGAATATTTTTATTTCGTTATGTTAATTAGTTTTTGCAGCTTATAAGAACTAAAAACGAGCAAATTTTGACTTTGAAATGTCATTATTGGAAAACCGGCTGAGATAATTTTTATTTTTGTGAGAGAAAAATGTACTCCCAAATTAAGTCTACAAAATTAAAATTATTTCATACAAATATAAAATTACGATTAATCCCAACTCGAACACCCTTAAGGTACCCGTAACCTTCGAGTCCTTCATTTTCCGCTGCAAGTTCCATACAGAGAGGTTTATCTATAGATTGGGTCTTACAAGGTACATTTATTAGTCCCTTGAGCATTAACAAATTGTTACAGCTTCACTGTTTTTTTTATTTATTTTTGTCTGGCAACCTTCCGGAGGAAGTCGATTTTTTTCTATGGACTGTCAGAAATGTAGTGTAAGCACAAGTAGCCAAGCAATACCAACTGCACAGTATAAGGAACTATGTAATTTTATCTTTCAGATGTCTGAAACACAATATAAAATGTACAGGCAAAATTGAAAGCAGGGGTTGCATTATAACTAGAAACGGCGGATACTGATTGCAATTAAAGTGAGCACTGCTAAAGACGATTGTGGCTAGAATAACAATTTTAAAAATTATATTTATTGTGATCTCTGAGGAAAACTTCTGAGCACGGTGGTATTTACTTTGATAACGGTGATTTGTTTATATTAGAAAATTCCAGGAAAAACATTAACTACGTGAAAGGAAAAAGTGTTTCAAAAATTCCGAACCGCATGTATCAGTTTTCCTGCACTGCAGGCTCCACAGTTAACCACACATCTCGTCTGCGCATCGTCAACACACATCTGAACAGTAAATTTATTTGATACTTCTTTCAAATACACTTTTTTGTGAAACTGCAAACAATGTTGTATAATTTACAGGAAACAATTAGAAAAATCAGGTAAGAATGTGTATTTACAAAAAAAAAACTATGGTTTCAACTTATTTATTAAACAATACAAAACGACTGTTTGTAGTGCGTCAGATGTTATTTTTTTTGGTGACGAGTATTCAAGATGTTATTTTGTAAAAGAACAAAATATTTTGTAAAATCTGAATGGTTGCAGAAGAATTTGTCCCACATCGAACAAACTGCTCATGAAAATGTATTACACCAAACCCGGTAGGTATTAAAAAAATTTAAACCACCTAAAACACGTGATGCATTCTTATAATAATGCCTCTTTACAGGATTTGTCAAAAATAAAATTGTCAATATTCGCAATATTGTAAGGTATATTCGAATGTTTTACGTCAAAAAATTAAAATGGTGTCCTATATTTTGAAATTAAAATGATCACTAAACCAAACTTATGTAGTAAATAACTGTTGCACAAATTAATATTTTGAGAAAGGATTAAGATACGCAGCTGGAATTGACAACGTACTTATGTTCTTTGTATCAATGAACCTGAACACTCAACTACCTGCACTTGTATACGGATTTGTGTTTTTAATTTGTATATATTTAATGCATAGTTCAATATTTTAAATTTCTTAATTTTGTAGCAAGTTATTTATATTAATATCAGCGGCGTAGCATGCCTGCTTTCATAGGACGTGCAGTATTTTCACCAACTATAAGTATATAACTTTGCTTCATGGTTACTGGCAGAATGTATTATTGCACAGAAGTGGCTCATTTGACTGTGCCAACAGGAACAAGGTTACTTGGCCACCACACGTCTGTGATTTGCTGATGGAACCCCAGACGCTGAGAGTTAAAAACAGCCAATCACTGACCATGAAGCAGGGATGCATATGTGCACATAAGGCTTTGAAGCAAAATGTTGCTGAATTATTTTCGCGAATAATTGTGGGCTCTAAGCGTAGGGTATTGAATTCTAGCCTGTTCCAAACGATAACGCGAATGGCGATGGCTTAACACAGCATGCCTTGGAACACTCAACGCTACGTCAATGATTAACATTCATTTCATTAAAAAAAAGTGTACCACAAGGTAAGTTAGGATTTCAATATGACTCTCATTTCCAACCAACAAGTGATTTCGTTTGAGTACAAATGTTTCCTAAATGTTGTTAGAATGAACATTCATGTTGCTTTACAAACAAAAATTTAAATGGTAAATAATTGAACTTTACAAAATTCTTTACACTATTTACGAAAACGTTTTAAGTGTTTACTGTAAACAATTATTTCTTAACTAAATTGTAAGTTATGCATCCATGCACGGTATGTAGCACACAACAAATACTTGAGCTTGCAAGTACTGATCACTGTTTCTCTACATATCTGGTAACAGAAGTATGCGTTTGTACGTTTTCTAAAATATGTAAACAAATATTACCCATCGAGGTGCGTATGTGAATTAATTTTTGTAAATATAATTGTAAATTTCTTAAAAAATATTTGAAATCCATAACTATAACGAACATTTAAGTAAAAAAAAAAAAAAAAAAAAAAATCATTTAACGAACCGACAACCTGAAACAAGTTTGAAAATAATTTATATTCTAAATATACCTAACAAAAATAACGTTCTTAGCATTTAAAAAAACGCAATTTTTTGTTTGTTTTAAATGAGAAACATTTCCAAGAAGGACAAAATATCTTTTAAAGAGGTATTGTTCGGTTTCATTATTAAAGTATGCTACATGTGTTGAAACACAATCCTCAATAACTTATTTTATCTATTATACTAAAAAAGCAATCATAAATAATTAATTTTAATTATAATACTAAAAATAAGTGAACACTGAAATTCGAATATTATGAATGTTACAAATATTTCAGATTCAGATTTTTTTTTTTTTTTTTCGTACTTAAGTTTATAGAGAATCGTGACCTCCAGGTATACTGAACAGAAATAACAAAATTCAGAGATCATGTTTC
>PNEQ01130225.1:0-99259 GCA_003012365.1 Medauroidea extradentata | reverse complement strand
AGATCAGATAGCGTATGTAGTATGTTTTCTTTTCAGGCGGAATTTGTACTCTTTATAAAGTTACATCATTGTTGTTGAGTGTAAGAAGATACGTTTAATGGCATGGTAAACAACATTTTTCATAGTATTTTTTATATTTTAGTATTTGTAGCAGATACAGTTTTTTTCTTATTTGCGACATAAGTTGTGACTAAATTTCTATCATATAAAAATTTTTTATCCATCATAGTTCTTGCACAATGGCTCGCCAAAGTCAAAATTTGCAAGTTACGGTTTTAAAGACGATACTAAAACCAACTCTCATAAAAAACAGGAAATAAAACATACAGCACACATATTAGAAACATGATTTTTGAGTATATTTAATATGACTAAAAACGTCTTTTTATGACTGGTATAACTGGGAAAAATTTTTGAATTTGATTCGATGAAATAGGCCTAAATATACAAAAACGTGCGTTTAAATATTATGGTTACCGCTTAAAAGACCACAGGGAAAAATAACAGTAAATAACGCACTGCACGCCTGCTTAGTGTCTTGCGCGTAGAAACGATATAGCATTACATACGCCGGTCACCGGCACCCTTAGCGCTCCGCCGATTTTGCGCCTCACACACACAAACGTTGCCTATATCGGGAAGGTACTTAAACATGTTTAGCTTCTGTATCGTTTACACTAGCCGTTATATTTTATTGTTCAAAGAAAACTACAGTAGTTTGGCACGTAGTTATTAACAACATGTGCTACGCTATGACTGGCCATTTTAGAGGCATACTAGCTTACCTACAAATATGACTGATTTTTTATGTGAAATTTTGCACAGGATCGGTGCAAGGTCATTTAGCACCCTACACGAAAGACACGAACCAACTTTTTTTTTTTTTTTTTTGTCTTCGAATTCCCTTCGCCTCAAAACCGTTGTCGGTTGCCGTTATTATTATTATTTTTTTTTTTAAATTGAAGTACTAGAGAAACAATGAAATCATTAACTGTGTACTTTCCACCCATCTCAAATAATAAACCTCGTTACGCAATGCGTTACAGTGAAATTTAAACTTAAATTTACGTTATTCTGCTTCTTAAATTAATATTATTTTTTGATTGTTTTAGATATAAAGTTTAAATTATGTTCATGTTTCCATATTTTACTATGTGTTTTAATTTTTACCCTGGTAGTAACAGTTACTTCCTTTAATATTAATGTATGTGAACTATGAAAACCCCAAACGACGAACGTAGAAAATATCCACGTCACTAGTCAATCTTTACTTCCTACTAGTGAAATTTACTCTCTTCCCGATTTACTGCTAATTCCAAACGTGCAATGTTATTTATTAATTATTTTGTGATTTTAGTTAATCCCTTACGTTAATTCACAAAAAATATAAAATATAACAGCATTAAAAATTCCCTATAGTCAATGATGTTCTATGAATAAATTGCGAAGTGTGTCAGATGTCGATCGTTCTGCCGACCTCAGCTTCTATAGTGCCTAGGGCAGTCACCTAGTTCGACTATACAGGGTGTCCAGAAAGAAACATATATTAAACACACCACACGAATCCTTGGCTAAATTGGAGACGAAATTGTTAGTGGCAAAATGTTTTACAGTGACACTTTATATGTGCAATGTGACAACCCTGCACAGAGATAGTTCCCGTTTACGCTCCGCGATCATTTATTATTTCATGTATGTTAAGGCCATGGTCTTTCATTTATTCCAAACAATTGAAAAACAAAACTGGAAAATATTTTGCAACCAAATGCATTGAAAGAATTTGAGACTGTTTACAGTCAAACGATACACAATTTTGCGAAAGCGTTTTTTTTTTTTTTTTTTTTTTAATATACAGTTTGCTAGCAAAAAATTATTTTGCTTAATTTTGGCTTATTTTCACTACAAAGCATGTGATTTTTCAGGGGCAAAAATTTAAAAATCTGTTTAGTGTATTGCAACAGAAAAATTCAGATACAAACACGACAAAAGACAAAAGCCTTATGACTGCAAGTTTTAATTTTTGATATGTGTACAAATGTGCTTAAAAAAAATATTTTCGAAAGCATTTCAAAACTAAAGAGCAAGGCCTTAAGTTAAGTAAACATAGAATCATGTTTGGACTGCTCAGGATTTAACCTGGACCAATAATACTCTGGTCAGAGCAGCAGTCGTAAGATATGTAAGATATCTACTGAGCGCGAGAGTGAAGTATGTACAGAGTTATGTTGCTGCATTGTGAAAATAAATTGTCATCGTACAACTTTTTGCCACAAAGATTTTCGTCTCCATTTTAGCCCAGGATTTATTTCTGTGTGTTAATTAGGCGTTTGTTTCTGGAGAACTTCCAGAGCCACGCCGGCCATGTTTTTGTACTTGTTATATTTAATAATTTCTCGTGTTTTAAATGTTTATACTTTATAAAGTGTACGGGCAACGCGACCTAGTTTCCTTTCTTTGAGGTTCAGAGATCGTTGCTGATACGCCACTCCGTAAAACTGTCATCATGATCGATCATGTTACTTTTTTTTCGTCCCGTTCAATATTTTCATCTCTAAATGTGAAGAAAATTTAATGGCGTAGATGAAAACACTCATTTCGTTAAGTGGCTTGTAACGATTTTCGCCGATAGTTATCACAACTAAGAAATTAGATGCGCAGAACTGGAGACTCGAGAACAAGGATTCTTTGCTTCAGTACAACAGTATTTGCGTTCTTGTAAAGACGGTAAATGTTTTTTTTAATAACTGTTACTGATAGTTTTCAATATAATATGTGTGCTTGTAAGAGTGCGTGTGTATGTAGGCCTACATATATAATTTAGGTTAGTATGTTTAGTCACGTATATAATTATATACATTGTTTCTGAGTTATGCGTGCAAAATTTTTTTTGCACCTTAGAAAAATTTCGTACTGTTTTTTTCACGGTTGTAAGCATTTTCGTCATTATTAAAATTTGTAATTTTTCAACATATAGTCGTTTGCAGACAGAAATATTTTATTTTCAGTCAGCATTTCACACCTATGTTTTAAGCTCTAGTAAGAACGACATGTCGCGAGAATGGAGCAGTGGTGGAATGCAAGAACTGGGAGTACCCCGAAGGCAATCCACTACATCTTCAACGTAGGCACGTCCTACATGCAAGAATCGGGAACTGCCTCACCGAGAATTCCTAATCACCGGAATGGTCAAACCACTATAGCACAGCAGATCTAATTTCACTTTTAATTCTAGTAAATAAAATGACGTTCTTGAGGACCACAGCGTTTAAATATTTTATTAAAGGAACACTCCGAAAGTACCAATCTCTATATAGCTAATATACTGGGGCGATTGTACACATATTTCTTGTTTGTCTGCACCCTCATGAAACAAACCTATACGCTCTTTTAGGTTTTGACCTGTGATTAAATAACTTACTGGCAAAACTAGTTTTTCATCAGTCATAAACTCACATTCCTAAAATAAGAGGATACGCATTACTTTTGCGCTGAAAAAAGCTATCTCAAAATCTAAAGCAAACACTAGCCTTTCAGATCCTGATTATCTTATTGTTCGATGAATAGTCTTATGCACTGATATAGCAAACGAAATAAATTTAAGCTATATTTATTACTAAATGAACAATTTTTTTTAAATGTTTAGGAACATTATCCACTCGAACGACTATAAACAGCACTAAATTTCGCATCTACAACAACTCATAACCAAGGAATATCTATAACCGTTTCTTCGAACAAATTTTTACATTGTAAATACCACGGCCGTAGAAGAACAGGTCTGGACACTCGCCTGGAAACTTGACCCCCTTGTTGTTTGACTGTAGATCACTAAGTTACCGATAATGCTATACATATTTGGCGCTGTAATTCGGGCGGTCGGTCTCAAACTCCGCCCACTTCACTCCCAGTAAGATAAACAATTTATCAAAACGTATTTCTTTATCAATTTATGAAACACTTCTTTCGCTCACAATTTTAAATCATGTCCCCAGAAATCTTTATTTGCTTAATAATATTAACAGTGGAAAAATGTGGGCGGAGTTCGAGTCCGACCGCACGGGTCACTGCGCCAAAAAGGACAACATTCTCGGTAACTTGACGAACTACAACCAAAAAACAAGGGTGTCAAGCAGAAAACATTGGTAGATAGGCGAGTGTCCAGACATGTTATTCTACGACCGTGGTAAATACTTAAAACTATTTCGAAGATTCGTTTCATTGCATGAGTATTGGAAGGTGGTATTCGACTTAAGCTACAAGTTGAAACGACACACCTTAGCACTTAGAAGAAGAACAAACTAAGTACTCTTTCACGAGTTCTTCAGTGCAGAAATACTAAGAACATAATTTATAATGAGTATCCAAAGAAAATAATATATCCATAAGGCAGTTCATAGCCTCCATCTTATTAAACTATGGTGACATTTTATACTACAGAGACCATTGTAATAAGTAGCCGAAATGCAAGTATTATTTAAATAAATAGGTTCACTTACTAACAATACTGTACGCCCCGAATACAAAGAGAAATAGTTTATAACGAGTTGCTGCATGTAAAAAAATATTACTTTTTACTCATGACCACGGTCTAAGAGGAAGAGGTCTGTCTTGACACTCAAGAGAAAATGACTCCCTTTTTGTCGCCGAGCACTAATTGTAATTTAGTGGAACGATTTTGTCATGTTTACATCTTGCGATGTTACATGTTTTACAATTATTTATATAAAATGATGATAATACGGCAATCTGGTATTGTAGATATATGTTTCGTATCCATAAATGCATTGGCATGTGTGTGGAACTGTTTATATAAGACGTCTGGAAAAAAATATTATGTACTATTGTTGTTTTAAACACATTCGAACAAAATCTATTTTTCCTGCCCTACATAATTTTAGAATTGTTGCAATGTGTGTCTACATCACGGTCGTAGAAGAACAGGTCTGGACACTCGTCTATCTAACAATGTATTTTGCTTGACCCCCTTGTTGTTTGGCTGTAGTTCGTCAAGTTACCGGGAATGTCGTACTTTTTGGCGCTGTAATCCGGGCGGTCGGACGAAAACGTCTTCCAATTTTATCCATTGTTAAATTTATACAGTAAATAAAGATTACTGTAGCCTTTTCTTAAAATTTTGAGCGACGAAAGTATTTCATATATTGATAAAAAATACGTTTTGAAAAATTGTTTTTCTTAGCGGAAAGGAAGTGGGCGGAGTTTAGTCCGACCGCCGTAACATCAGCGCCAATAAAACACAATATTCTCGGTAACTTGGTGAACTACAACCAAACAACAAGGGGGTCAAATATCCAGGCGAGTGTCCAGACCTGTTCTTCTACGACCGTGGTCTACATGTAAACTTTTGAAAAACTAAATTTTATTCTAGAAAATGTGTTCCAATATAAAACTGTGTATACATTATCTGAATTTTCAATTTTTTTCTTGTATAGTACAGGCAATTTCGATGACAACACATTTTAAGCTGTAAAATATTGATAAGCCATAGATAAAAGAACACTAATCTTCCAATATAAAACCACGAGCACTGCGACATAAATGGAGCCACATTTTATTCCTCAGTGTCAAGACCATGCCTTCATAGGTAGGCCGTGTTCATGACAAAAGGAAATGTAGTTAATGTTTTGTCTTAATTTCAGGTTACGGTAATAATGGAGTCCATGAGCATGGAAGGAATTAAAGTTTCAGAAAATATCCGCAGAAGGCTGAGACACGTATACTGTATATGCAAATTTGCTGGCCTTGTACCATTCAGAATTGTACACCACGCAGGTAAATTCATCGAACTTCAATTCTCTACGCCTTCAGCTATTTACAGCTGCTTCCTTGCGGCAGTCATTTTATTTGGGTTCGTAGATAATATGATACAACACTCAAAACAATTATTTTCTTCGCTAGGTATCAAACTTACATTTTTGTTCATTTTAAATCATGCTGCGAATTTTCTGACAGCAATCGTGGTCTTAATCATTCCGATAATTACAGTCAAGTGCTTAGACATTGGAAAAATATTAGGAATGATGGAAACCGTTGCCTGTCAACTCGAAGGCGTTAGAACATTCTGCTTAAAAAAAAATTATGTAAAAATTAGCATTATGGTTTTTATATTTATTGTTTTTACGGTAAATGGATGTTTTATCTTCTTGCACAATTTTACCAATTCATTTATGGTAGCAATATTAATAATATTTGTTGTGAACGTTACTTTCTTTTTGCAAAGAACCGTTATTATCAAATTAATTGAGATTAAATTCAAAATTTTGAATCAAATACTTGAAAAAAATTTTGATAATTCTGTTACAAAAAAGATTCCGAGCAGTGAATCAAATTCCTCAAATGATAATGTGAGTAACATAAGTAATATAAGACCAAAGAATGAGAATGTAAAGCAAGAATGTTCAAATGAATTGAAA
The DNA here is from genome assembly GCA_003012365.1 of Medauroidea extradentata. Lineage (NCBI taxonomy): Eukaryota > Metazoa > Arthropoda > Insecta > Phasmatodea > Phasmatidae > Medauroidea > Medauroidea extradentata. The sequence continues at coordinate 92,828 of PNEQ01130225.1, read as the reverse complement.
TCTTCAGTAAGTGATGCTGAGGTTCCTATACACACACTTGCTTTAATTCACCACAAGCTCACAGACATCACAGCATCAATTAATTACCTTCATGGTTTGGCAATGCTTGTCGACATATTTAATGCATTTGTCCAAACCACCACGTGTGTTTACTTCACCATTCTCACAGTGTCTGAAATGCATCGCTTAAACGATTACCGATTCGAAAAACACGGAAGTAGTACTGTCATGAATATTTCTTGGGCGTTGTTCAACGTGGCTAAACCATTGCTAAGTATTCAACTATGTAACAATGCCAGGGCGGAGTCTCTAGACACTGTACGTATTGCCAATGAGTTACTGTTGACAAGAGACCTGAGTGTAGAAGATAAGGAACAACTGAAGATGTTGGTAAGTCAAGTCCGCAGTAGAGAGGTGACCTTCACTGCTACTGGCTACATAACGCTCAACTATAGTTTCTTGTCCTCCATGCTAGGAGCTGTGGCTACTTATATACTGGTATTGCTGCAGATTGACATAAAATAAGAACATAGCGGGACATCATGATGAGGTACTGTTTTTTTTACATACCGGTTATTTATTATAGAAATATCTTAACTTTGTGACCGAAAACGTGACTTCTTGACACCTCTCAAACGTATTAGGCCTAACTTGTCTAACTTCAGCAACTGAAGATAAAATTAACGGCAATATTTTCACTGAACAAACTGTAGCAAAAATTTCAATTGTTTAAAATGTCTTACTTTGTGTCCTTTAACAGCAAAATGAATTTCACCTCCTAACATGTGCAAAGACATTTTTCGTGTATTTCTATGACACTCGCAGACAAACATGACAAATTGGGATATTTTACTTATCTCTGCTACATGTTAGGAATAAACGGTTGTTTTAAGTATTAACGTAGAAACCTTATTTACCTTAAATGAGGTATGTAGGTGGGTTTATAACTTTCAGTGCACTGCGAGCAAAACGAGAGCTGACGACAGGCAGGGTTTTGGTCACTGCAAACACTTAGTACCAAAATGAAGCATTTAAACTGTGCAAACGCTTTGCGTGATTAATGGGGAAGTACACTGGTGTTACATCACATTCAATTAAAAAATAATCATGTTTTCATTTTAAGTTGGTCGCTTTAACTTACAGCAAATGTAATAAGAAGTATTGTCAACATTTCAGTAGCATTTAAAAGTTCTGTGCAAATATATCTAAGAAAAAAAATTGTACAATTAAAGTAACTGTAATAATATTATATTTATTTGATTGAAATTCGTTGTAGGCCTAAGGCTCCTTTACGAACTGGAAATAATTATTCAAAGTTAAATAATTTGTTATATGTATTTTTGTTTATGGTTGAAAGAAGATTTGGTGATTTTGTTAGGTTGTTATCAAACTATATGTGTTCAACACAAAGACTTTCACTAGCAAACTCTGCAAGTGAATCTCTTAAATATTGCAAATATTAATTTGCCGCAGATTTTGTGCGTAAACAATGAAGAAGTGACTCAAATATTGTTACAGAAATATTTTTGCGTGATATTTTAGAGACTCACTTGGGCATTTTTTTTTTTTTCGACAAAAGTCTGGAAGTATTTACATAAATAAATTTTCCCATGGCAATCTTTCTTTAAGGCATACCAAAGTTCGTCTACTGCTTTGGGAACTGCTAATGTGTGAAGTGAGCTCTCTGAAAAAAAATAATTTAACGTCTTTGTCTGAACCCTTTCCACAAACCTGTGGAACTGAATTCTTGTGAACGTAGAACTAAGCGTAGGTTTAACATTGACAACATTTTCGGAGAAAATTAGCAACCATTACAGACCAGATACTGTAAAACTGTGTAGTTTTGAAGTGCAATATATTTAAATAATCACCACATAGAGAGAAATATTTAATCGTCACAAAAAAGTGTGACAGAAAAATATGTTTATGTAGTTTACGTGGCTTTTTACTCTTAGTAATAAAAGTAATAAAAACAAAGAAGTCTTGTTACCCACAATTAAGCTGAAAATCAAGTCCACCCAGTCTATAGTGTAAGTACTAAGCATTGAACAACAAATTTTGTATTATAGTAATATTTAGTACTTACATAAATATTAGTGTTGCACTTTGCCAATTCACTGTAGCTTTTAACATGCGTAGTAGTTAAAAATTGATCTAATGAAGAACACAAATACGTTCTACTTCGAAATTATTGCGTTTTTTGATGTTTTTACCATCTGAAATTTGTTTATTATAATTTGCTGAAAGCTACAGTAATTTGCTTAGTTGTATAATGCAAACTGCGAAACACACTCGTATTACATTTGCCTGCCGTATGCTTTACTAATTTAAGGAAAAGTCGAGAACCCCCTTTTTTTTTTTTTACTTTGCAGAAAAAAATTTGTAAGTAGCTCTTCAAGTGGTTCCTTGAACATACTCGTATGAAGACTGTTTAATTTAACAAAACCAGAGTCGGATAAAAATTAATTCCAAACGACGGATAGTGTGTCACAAAAGTTACGTTGTGCGGTGAATTACGTTAAAATGCTTCACAATTTTATAGATAAATAAATAATTAATTTTTCTGTTTCTGATTACTTACTTTTATTTTGATTCATATGGTCTTACTGTAACCATTTTGTATGTAATAGTGTAAATTGACTATCACTCAAAGCAAACTCAGGCAATATTTTTTACTGGATATCCAATTCTTGTGAATTTGTCGATGTATCTGCTTTTAATATAAGATAAAAATTTTAACGCAATATTTTCAGAAATCATTCGACTCTCCATCCAAATTAGTAGACTGTAATATGTAGTAAACAGAGAATATGCACATTATAAACTTGTATATGTGTATAAAATATGTCAATCTAAATTGATTAGTCTGTAATAGTTTTTGTAAATTTTTATGTAAAAGTATGGAAAATAAATGTATTCAAATTAATTACACTAAAATTTTTTAACATCCAGGAAATCCCACGCTATATATTTTTTTAAATGTCTGCAAACTTGTCAGTTTACGTTACAAATTTGGATGAATAAACCTTTAAATTCTGCACCATTTTAAAAAAATAAGAAAACTCTTACATGTACAAGTGTTTTTAAATGTCATATTTGTCGACATAATTACCAATAATATTTACTTACTGTTTGCAAAATTTTTGGTCAAACATTTCTGCCGAATGTGTTCAACTTAAACGTGTTTATAGGACTTCTCGTGTGACTGCGGTCTCTTTTACACCACTAAGCTTTTTAGCTATGTCCTAGACGAAAAAAGTGGTCAAGTTAAGACATAAGTTAAACATTAAAAAAAAGCCACGCACAGGATACTAAATTTCAAATCCATCAGACCAGTAGAATTCCCCACATTCACTCATAAAAAAAACTAGAAAAGAGCTGGTCTTCTTTAAATGGCTGAACAGATTTCCTTGAATCATAGATAAGAACACTCTAGATCAAGTTATCTTTCAAACAAAAAATAAATAAATAAAATCGGTTTTTTCTTTTGGAAGCTACGGTCCCACAGACAGACACAGAGTAACACGCAAATACACAGACAGACACATCAAACTCATAACATCCCTCTTTTGCGTTGGTGGTTAAAAATTTCATAGAGAATAACGGTGTTGTATGGTACTAGATCTCCTCTATAAAACATATATTGTGCGTTAACGCAACTCTTTGGACCCAAAATGGTTCTTGTTTCTCGGGCGTACACTTTGAAGGGCACTGTTATTGTGTTTCGCCTTTATGTGAGGTATTAAGTATAATATTTTTGGTTGATTACTTATAAACACATCATATTTATCAATAGAATATCACAAACTATTTCTATACATTCACCCGTTATTCATAGGAACAAATTAATTTAGTGTTATTCAGAATAACTTTATTATAGATTAAACACTTGTTTTAACTCAATCGAAAATTTTACGATGCTTTTATTTCACTTCGAAGCGAAAGAGTAACATAGCTGGCAACATCGGTTTATGAAAAAAAAAATAAAAAATAAAACTCAAAGGCAATTACTTGTAACTTTCTCCATTTAAGTGGCTGACCGTTAGATTACATGAGTGGGAAAGTTATTTTGGACACGGAAACCGAATTCAGTATACAGATATTGGTGTAAATCATTGTCGAACTAGCTTACTAGTTGCTACAATATCGAGCCGGTACCACAAAATATGAAGGGAGCTTTGATCCTGTATCGTAGTGTCTCTAGGATTTTTAATTGGTTTTTTGTCATTTGGCCCATAATACGCAGCTGGAAAAATATTAAAAATAACATCTGGCTGTTGGTTTAAACTGCATTCAGACAGGAAACGATTTTTGTAAGATTGCTGTGAGAAGAATAAATGAGAGATTACATTCCATTTCCTTCAGCACTGATCACAGATGTAGCTCAGGATATCTGACTACAGAATAATACCATGCTCGGTTTGAAGGTTGAGTGTTTTCCTACCGCAGATTAAAATTCATCTTAACGATACGATCAACCGTTGCTTTGTCACCATAAGGTCACGTTATTTTGTTTACACTTTTTTTAGGGTTATTAATTTTTTGCGCCTAAACGAGAGCAGATATCAAAAATCTGTCTGGCAGTTTTGTTTAAAATCGTCTTCTCCACGTTAGCTGATTTTCTAAGGCAGTAAATACTATGGTTTTATCAAATTATGTAACCAACGAAATTCTTGTAAATTGACTTTTTAGTCGAAATCGTATAATTTCTTTATTAAAAAAATTAGCTGTCACGGAAAAAACCATTTCAAATAAAACTGCCAAACAGATTTTTGATGTCTACTCCCTTTTAAGCTTAAGAAATTAACTATTGCAAAAACCATAGGAACTAAATTTCATGGCCTCAACATACCAGAAAAAAATTTTGCCGCATATACAACTATCACTATTTTATAACAGCATGTAGCATAGCTGTTTATTAATAAGCAAATTACTTGATTAAAAAGTTATGCACAAGTATCTAAGTAAGAAGCAGAACATTTCATCACTAGAGGTGTCTGTAAACAGTGTGTAATTTAATAAAAAGTAACGTTCTACAGCATATTTACCCTTTTCCGCTGTCGTCAAAATAGTTTGAGAATAATCTATGATTTCATAATCGTTGTAAATCTCATATGTCTCATTTGAACATTATATATATTTATGTATCACATTTATATAGTATATATGTATACACACACCCACGCACCCACGCATGGTATCATGAACATTTATACATATATACATACACACACACGTATTCACACACCCGCACACGGTATCATGAACAATAGCTCAGTGGGCAACAGAAGGGTTCATAAGAACAATAGCAGTACTGTCATTCAAAAACAACTTTGTTAAAGGGATTACTACAATTTAATCACAAACACACAAATATTGAAATTCTACAGTTCTTGTCACATGAGTTGAATATTTCATAATCTCAATAACGGTAGAAGCAAGCAACTGAAATGCGCATGGGTCCGCTTAGTTTCTCTCACGTATTGCACACCTTTCCTGAGTGCGTATCTCTGTAGAAATAATTAATAGCATTGTAGACGTTCACAAATTATTTGTAGGTAGGGTAACTATGACTATAAGGGTAGTGGACTGTAACAGAGTAGGTAATTACAGTTTAAGCGAGGCAATTGACATCTGGAAAGCAGGAGGCGACAGTGTGACACGGCAACAGTAGCTTCACCGAAGCAGAGCAATCCTAAACGAGATGTGGTTCTACATTTGACGAAAAGAAAGCGAACGTTATGCTGGAAGCATGACAGACTAATATATACCCTAATATAATATTTTAAAATACGGTACAATATTTTAGATGTATCACTAACTAACCATTTACATAATTTGGTAGATAAATTGCTATGTAAGGCTACTGACTTATTTCACTACACTACTGCAACAATTTGTGAGTAATATTACTTAATAACAGAACGCATACCTTAGAGCACTTTTTATTCTAACTCACTTACATTAGTGAAATAAAGAATACTTCATTGAAATATTGGCTATTAACAAATCAGGCAGTGAATTAATGAACCTAAACGCCATTTAAAGTGGTTATGCAGTGGGAAAAAGCAATTAAGAGGGCGTGGTTCATAATTCAACGCTGGAAGCATTAATCTATAACTGTACGTTTCTTGAAGCCAATTTGCGAAAAGTAAATAATAGCAATCCTAGACAATAGTTTTAACCAACGTTTTAAACAAAGTTGTTTCCAGTGTTACGAACTTCTGAGGCACAATCTCTGACGCTGGAACCTCGTACATTTAACTGCGGCGCAAATCACGCGTAACGAATTAGTAATTCTGGATAAATATTTACTGTTAAAGTTGGCAAATATAATATCTAGGATTATCATTGAGTATTTTATCCATAATGGCTTCGAAAATAGCGCAGAAATCAATAGGTGTTTTCAGCGTTTATTTATCTACCACGCACTCTTAAGGTACGCAAGATTTACGTTTTCCGTTTATTTTATTAAAAAAAAAAAAAAAAAAAAAAAAAACTTTTTTATGAGCAATAATTAGCGTTTCCATGAATCTTCTCTCGTTTGATTTTATGAGTGAACTGTTTGATTAACGTTATATAATAGCTTATACGTTTATAAAAATACGAAAAATTTTACTGGTACACAGCGTAAGGGGAATAGGTGGATTATATTGAAGTTGTGTTTCAATTCATACAAAATTTTCAAAACATATTTCAAATTGTATGATGTGAATTAATGTTTTTTAAATTTAACAATTTTAACAGCAACTAATATCTTATAGAAATTAAGGAGTAGAGGGCAAGTAATGTCTTGTGGCATAAAAAATTAAATTTGAAATATATTATTTTTAGTAAGTATTGTGAAATAAATGCAAAATAACATTGACACAGTTACGAAAAACTTCGTTACAAAATATTGTTTGATTCTGGGAAACATACTGTACGTAATATTTAGCATTATAAGTACAGCTCTTCTTTCAGTTGAAATATATAATTATAATAATTACCCTAACTTTAATACGTCACATAAACACACGTTCTGAAACCGGCATTCAGAAATTCTGAATGATCTTCTAAATTTTCATCAATTCCTTATGAATTCAGTTGTAGCTTATAGATTGGGTGTCAGAACATGCAAGTTCAAGCAGTTTAGCACAGTGGCCGTTCCACTTAACACCGTATTCAGTTTAATTAATTTTCTATCCGTACATGTTACAGAAAGGCTACTTCAAAACATAAACATTCGTATCTTTGTACAAAGTCATTAAAGTGTAGTAGCCTATATTATATACATCCATTGTAAATACTTAAATATAATCTACTAAATAATTTAGTAACTTACTTTTTGTGAGAAAACCGACTAAAAGGCTTGTTTTCATATATTCCGTCTGGTTTTCTCTTCTGCACCCACAAGTACTCCCTTCCAATCAATGTCGACCTTGGTTTCCACTCCTCAGCGTGTCTTCTCAGACAAGAAAATGACCAACTGTCGCTTAAAGTGTACGTTCGTTGGCCGCTTGCTCAGGTTTTATTTATATATGGACGCTCGGAGCACGGCTTGCAGCAATTTTCGTTGACATAATTTTATTTTTATATTTGTACCAGGTTATTTTCTTATTTTAAACATAAATTGTGACTAAATTTTGCTCTTAAGGAATTTTTTATCACTCATAATTTTAGCGCAATGGCTCGCAAATGTCATAAATAGCATATTACGGTTTCCAGTACGACACTAAAACCAACTGACATACCAAACAGAAAAAGTTCACAGTGACTAAAACGATGTTGTGGGCTACAATGCGTCTTATACAAAACTACAAAATATTATAGTTTTGTATTTTTAAGTATAAGTTGAAATTTTTCAATTTTTATTTATAATTTCAGTATATTTATGTAAATGCAAAATTCAAAATTAGTTTATTTTTGGTTAACATACCAGAACTTCTAGCCTGCAGCATCGTTATTCAGTGTGACCGTTTTTTTTTTTTTTTTCAGTTTAGTACGTCAGTTCAAAACATTGTTGTTTTAATAAAGATTTTTATAAAATATATTTAATTTAAGCAAGTGGGTATAAATTATTTTACATTTCCATTTAAAATATGTATTTCTGTTAATTTTAAAATGTTGGGTCAGAATAAAATTAAGTATTGCTACCAAAATATTTCGAATGTTAAAAAAACCTCTTCTAATGTTCAATTCTAGAAAAATTTTCATAGCGTATGGGCTTTTTTTTTATGGCGTTACATTGGTGTTTTAAGGTTGGCACAACGTAAATTGCCAACCGTATTTTCGCCAATTTGTCAACCAACCATTTTAATTGTTCGAAAATGTTCTCCTCTAATGCTAAAATATTTAAATTACTTCACAGCCTGTGAGATCGTGTATAACATATTTCTATTTTCCATTTCCAATATTATTTTGTATATTAAAGAAAGAATTTTGGTTTTATAACATTAGCTGAACATGAAAAATCAACACCAAAAGCCAAATATATGTTTGCCAACTTGTTGCCAACGTTCAACCAACCATTTAAAAATTCTGAAAAAAAAATTCTATATTATTTTATTTACACCGCTGATAAATGCCACAAAAATGTCGTTTTATAAAATTTAGGTTGGCTTACAGTGTTGGGTCAACATTGAATATATGTAAGTGTTCCAACACAAGATAATAACCAACAGCTCCAGATGATTTCCAACCGTTAGCCCAACGTATGTTGCTACTGTGAATAACTAGGAGTAACTAACGGTAGTCCTTCCAACATTTTTCTTCAGTCTATCAATAAGTTGTTAGTAATCAACGGTTTTCACACCAACATTTATCCATAATTCTATCTATGAATGAAAAAATACTATAAAACGTTTTAACAATGTTCTTTGAATTAAGAGGTTGCAGTTGCGCTTTATGAAATGTGTAAATCCTATTTTTTACAAATTAATTTAGTTAGAATTTTGTTGAAAAATAACGGGGGCCTTAATAACCAACAGTTCTATTTCTCACATTCGTCCAGCACTCCACCAATGAATACAAATTTACCATTAACTGCATTTTAACATTTTTCTTTCAAAAGTATGGCATTATATCAATGTTATTAAATATTCTGGTGTTATTTTCATAAAATTAGTTAAGCTGGATGCTGGAAGTAGTTATACGTTTTGCCAACATGTGCATATTTGCTGATAACCAACAGTTGTCATACCAACATTTACCCATTATTCTACTAACGACTAAAAATTAGTATGAACCACATTTTAACAAGTTTCTTTGAATTAAGTGTTGAAGGTATGTGTTCTATGGAATGTTTGAATGCTGTTTTTTTTTTTTTTTAATTAATTTAGTGGAAATTCAGACGAAAAATAACGTTGGTCCCACGTACTCAAATCTGTTAATAGCCAATCGTTCTCTATCTTACCTTTATCCTCCAACACTCCCCTAAAGACTAAAAAATAACATTAACTGTATTATTTTAACAATTTTCTTTTAGTAAATATTGTCTTATATTTATGCTATTGCCTGTTTTGGCATTTTTTCCTAAAATTTGATAGGTTAGGTATTGGTTGTAAGAAACCGTTGGCCCTAATTGTTCGCATGCTCTAACAACCAACGGTTGTTTTTACAACACTTTCCCATAATTCTACCAACGAATAAAGAATATCCATAAACAATTTTTGTGGCTGTTTTTTTAAAGATAAATATGTTATTTTGTGTCTGTTATGTCACATTTCAACACTATGCTAATAAAATGCATTAATTTGGTTTTCAGCTAGAAACTAATGTTGGGCGAAATTTATTTTTATAGCAGTATTACTACACAACCTATTTCCACCATTGCCAACCTAAAGCCAACCGTTGGTTTATGTGTGGTTTCCATAACAACATATTGCCAACCTTTCCAAACAATTCCCTACCATTGGCCCAACGTATGTTGCTACTGGGGTCGTTACTGCATATAATTCAACATTACATATAGTCCCTTACTGCTTGTATGGTTGACAGTGAAATTACGATATATATGTATGTGTGTTTCCTATTTAAATACAATAATACAGAAACAAATGCAACCTAAATCGACATACCTGTATTTTATATAATTAAGGAACTTTTCTTATTTTAATTGTATTGATTCATACTGACTTCGCAATTAATTTTGCACGCGCAAACATCAAGTGATGTGAACAGAGAGGTTAGGCATGTTCTGTCGTTGGCCGTTACGCGCGGAAAGATACGAAGTGGCTGAAAGTAGATCTTTAGCAGGGCTTTTCGAGTGCTCACTTTATCGTATTCAAACTAAAGCCTGCACTCTAACTTTCAACTGGAATCATTCGTTCATTTAATCAAGAAACAAAACGCATAAATCGTGAAATAATTTTGAAAAATTAATTTTAATTTAATATTTAGTATTATACACCTATTCCACACAGGCATTCATTCCAAACAAATTTCCACAAACCACTTAAAAACTCCACACACTTTGGCAACACCGCAAGCGACTGACGGGGGTAATCCGTGACGAAGCGCTGCCGACTGACGTCAACCAAGAGGGACAGGAGGACGTTGATTGAGAGTGCAGGGGGAACGGGGAAGGCGGCAGTTGTTTGCTTACTCTCTGACCTGCGACACGACCAGATAGAGGCGTGCTCCGACACGACTTCCCCTGGAGTCGGGACATCGTGTCGTTGTTAGGTCACCTGCACCCACACGTGCCAAGGTCTCGCCGGGGGATAATCTATCTACGAAGGACGTGCGACCGTACAGCCTTGGAAATTACCTGGGCCTCCGATTCCTTACTGGACAGTGTTGTGCAAAAAAGATTCAACCCACATTTAAATTGATATCCTACAAAATAATATTCACGTCTAGAGGAATCTGACAAACTTACTAAGTATGGTAACCTCATATTAATGAAAACATGCCACAGATTTTTAAGTGAACCATAACATATAATCACCTTGAGGTTGAGAGCATTTACCATATTTCAATGTTATTTGTATGTTGATATGAGGTTGACTAACTTTTGCGTAACACTGTCCAACTGGCCTCTTGCTCTTGTTCGCCTAGCAACTTACATTATTATTATACATAGGGTCGGTTTCACCAACTTCTGTTAAACATTTAATATATGTCAGAGAAGATTAACAGAAGTTAAATCACCTGTTAATCCTCTTTAACAAATGTTAAATGCTTAAGGAAGAGTGTTAGACCATTTTTTTGAAGAGTGTTAGACAATTTTGTTGTATTTTCAGTTTTGATCCATAACATTGATTCAAATTGTATTATTAAAATATTCATGGTAAGATGATTGATATAAACAATACTGGAATATTTCATTAATTTGTCTTGCAGAATCATTGCAAGAGAATTCTTGAAAGTTAACATATAATTCTCATGCAAATATTCTCCATGACAATTTAATGAAATATTTAATTCTTAATTAACCCAAGCAGTTTACCAAGAATATATACTACGCTTTGTCGAAGAGAATATCTTAACAATACAATTTGAATAAATGTAACGCCTTAAAAATTAAAAATACAATAGCATTGTCTAATTACTTAACATAAGTTGGCGTTACGGGCCATAGTCTTTAAATTAACTGCTCCTTATTAGCGACCAGTTAAATTCCAGAGTTAATATAATAAGTATCCTAGTCTTTTACCAAACGACTCCTGTGATAGTTAACTAATGATATCTGAAAATTCATAAAGAATGCTTTACCCAACCAACATCTTCAATCTGCGTTTTTTAAACTTTCCCTTCACTATTAATTTCGTCAATGTTGCACATACACACAAGTATGTGATGTGAGGTAATTAAACGCCTAAACATCAGGAGGTGATTTATCATGAAAACTTAACTACTGATTATACGAGATACTTTCTAAACAGGTGAATAATTGTGGAGGTGTAAGCCCATAAAAATCGAGTATTAAGTTTTTTTTCTCCACAAAAAAATCATGTAAAATCCTAGAATGCGCAGTTTACAAGAATAAAGTACAACTGTTGCTGAGATAGTATTAAAATAAATTGTGTGTTGGCAAAAAGTGCTTCGTCCTCCAAGGAAACGGTTTCAAAACTCGCCGATTTCATGGAAAACTCCACTATGTGACGCTAGTGTTTTTAAATCCAGTCAAGTAGGAAATATGGTTTGAGGTATCCGATACTGATAATTTAAAATCAGTAGGTACGAATGTGGTATAATAAGGGCTTGGAATATATACGTACCAGAATATGTGTAGTGCTGAGTCACCCAAAAGTTATTTTGCTTGTTAGGATTTTTCTTAACTACGAATGTCAATTTTCCCTTTGTCAAATTGGCGTTGATTAACTTGTTGCGTACCAGAATTGTGTGGAACAAAATACATTCTTTCCGTGCCTTATGTATGAGGATTTACTCCGTAACTATTATTTTTCTACTGGCCTTACTATGAACAACAACAACAAAGCTCAATTATCTAAGGTTGTAAGGATCACGGTAGTGAGATTCTTGTTTAATTTGTGGGTTCTTTTACTAACATAATATTCAGGACTAAACTAAGCAATATTAAAACATAGAAGGAGTTTCACTGCCGTAGAAAACATGGTTATAGCTTTCTGGATCAAAAGATACACTTGAATATAATATGTATATGCAGTATGTGTTTTATAAGAGTTAAGAGTTACGTAAGACAACACAGGAACTAGCCTTATGAGTAATAATATACGCATAATGTTTTGAGTGTGGTTATCTATCATCTTCACTATGATTGGGGGTATGAAAATTATATACAGCTGCAATTATGTTAGGTTTACGTATAGACTAATAAGCGTTGTTTGGAATTAACTGAGATTAAATACAATTGAAAGAAAATGGGGCAACATTTTAACTCTTGTTGAACTCTAAAAGTCTAACATTCGAGTGAACAATTGATGGTCAAGGATAACCAGGTTTGTGTAGGCGAGTGAGCAGTGACAGATTGTAAAGGTTGAACCGTGCGACAGTTTCAACACAGAAGCACAGTGATTCTACGGGAGTAAGCCTAGTCTGGTCCATGAAATCAAATTGACCCGTAAGACGGTAACCCACTTTTAGAACCGGTCCGGAAACGACGGAAGGATTTATCCGGAATATAAAAAAGCTGATTGATGAAGGAAGCGAGGGACCTGATCTGGTATCTACCGGCACAAATTGTCGGTTGAGGAGGTAGTTCACAGACTCTCCTTGTCAAGCGTGGGACAAATAACGAAGTCTGGACCGACTCCACTTTCTAAAATGTCCGTGATGTGTACGCAAGGGAACTTATACATTTTCTCTGTGGCATTCCATAAACCAGCTGTAATCCTCTCTTGGTCGTGTCTTGCCACTCCATCACAGTTTAAGAGTGCGTGGTAGATAAAAGAACGCTAACAACCCAATTTTAAGTTCACACATTTTTGAAAGTCAACACAGGAAACTATAAAACAAGAGTCCGTGATAATGATACTAGCCAAATTTCTGAGCAAGGATTTATTCAGAACGATGCATAAGTTAACGTATTGTGTAATGTTGCTGCTTTATGAATTAATTAATTTTTTATTTTAGAAAATTGATTTCGAATAACGTACAATTTGGAACTGATGCTGGTTTATGTACCGTATCCTTTTAAGAATGACAAATGTTACAGATCATTCAAAACATTAGTTTATTACCATAATTCACTGAATTTGATAATAATTCGGCCTATTACGAAGGAATAGTAATTAAAACTGATAACAATTAATTCTCTGTGAATAGCTAGTAAGTACTATATAGTTACGGGGGCATACTGAGAGCCTGGGCGTGCAGAAGCGAAATTTACATTAAATCAATTTAAATATGTTTCGTTAAGACGATTCTTGTAATTTGAAAAGGCAAGCATTATCTCATATATAAATGTAAGGGAATGACTACTACAACGCATAGCCTAGCCATTACGAATATGTCTTATTGAGAATCGTAGTTAAACTGTGGCTTTGTAGCTCGTAAACTTAGTGTACTGTTATAATATTTGTTCCACCGTCTTATAATTAAATTACTTATTTGCACACACCGGCCGGTAGTGCATATGTATAGGCTATATTAAACGGAATGTCAATTAAAATAATTAACTGAATATCACCTAGATCACGACTTTTAACTGTTGGAATGCTGCAATGCAAACTTTGCGTTTACGGAAATGTACAGTCTGGTGCACTCAGCAGGAAACCATGAAACAGTGGATCAGAGGGAATGGAACGTGAAATGACCAATCACGAAAAAGTGGCGAAGTTCTTACCGTACGCTTCGTGAGAAGTCACGGGCAAAATTTCAATGTATTTGTCAGTTTGCAGTCAGTGCCATCACCGAGTAGAGCACTAGCAAAATACGGCCATTACTTGCAGCGATTAGTTAGACATTACTATTGTATATCGTTAAGAGAGGTTCTCAATGTTTGTTTTATTCCTTTACTTCTTATTACTAACATTTACTAAGCCTCGGGGTCTGTTATGGTCTCAGTCATTCATTCCCCTTGCTTGTCTTCCTACATCTCTTCTACCTCTGGGTTGGTATTTGAGGATTTTTGGAGGGATCCTGGTCGTTCTTCATCCGTAGTACATTCTCTTTCTTAGTTGTTACGTAGTTCTGTACACAGTAAAAAAATTATTTTGAACTTAACGAAATAAATTGTAGAAAATTAAGTTTCCAAAACATTTTTGTAAGTTTACAAAAATAACGGTTACTTTACAAGAAATGTTTGTAAATATGTATACATAAATATGTTAAAAACATTTTTGTATTTTTAAAAAGTATAGTTGTACATTAACAAATAAATTCTTATATATTTTATGACAACTATTCAAAGTGTCAAAAACAAATTTTTGGCCACCAGTATTCAAGATTTTTTTTGAGGGTTTATTAACATCCCCAGGTTTTATGCCGCTAGACTTAGTAACGGATAGCTTACAAACTATTTTAACCTAAGTAAACGACACAAACATATATGCCTGTGCGAGGATTCAACACAAGACCTCTCACGCTGTGGGCCAGCATGCTACCAAACACGTTACGGAGGCTGGCCAGGTTCCAATACTTTTTTCTTGTGAAAGTACGACTTATTTTGTAGAGGTTATTTTGCTTCACATCAAAAACTCTGCTCAAAAACATACCCCACTAGTCACCACAGATATTCGGAAAATTTAAACGAATTTACTGACTTACGGCCTTTTTTGCTGTAGTAGCTAGGCTGATAGGCCTAAATTTTGCGATATTAGTTTACAAGCGTTTTCTTGTAAAAATACGAATTTGTTTTTAATTGGGTACTGTGTTGAGAATGTGTTTTAAATTGAAATTCTTAGAGATAGAAAGTTTATTTTTCTTTCGCATTGTATGAAACGAGTTGTTCTAATGAACCGCATCCGGGAACTCATTAGTCGATGTTCGTCATCTCAAGAGAGGGACCAAGCTTCGCTGTCGTACATGAGCTTAGATTAGGCCAGCGTGCTGTATAGTTCGAGTCTGCTGCGCTGCTTATCAAGAGATCGTCAGAAGATGCTATTTGTTAATCATGCGACTTTTGTGAAACTTGTGATTTTATCCTGCATATAGTTTTGAATTTCTTTACTGCCCGCTTCATGTTATTAAAAAAAGGCAGACCTTACATGTGAAACTGCTACAGCCAACACGAATAATACAGTCTTTATGCGCAGAGCACTTCTGGAGCACAGTATTTTCTCTATATGTTTTTTATTGTAACACTTCAAAGGTGACCTGGTTATTTTATTTCTGCATTGTTTGGCGCAATGGCAAACAAATAATTATCTATTTATTTTTCTTATGATAACGTTGATTTTTTTTTTCATTACTACAGTCAGTAGGAAGATATAAATTATTTTTTTAAGGTTTCCAATTACATAGTAGGCCCTAACATATTAACTTTAATTTTGCTAACATAGAAACATAGCTGCCAGAATGTTTTATTTTAAACAGGGATGTCTAGAAAATAAGTCTAGCAATCTTTTGCAAAACAGAACTTGCGTTACACGCTATACTATCGATCATGCGCCAGAAAATGTGGAGTATTTTCTCGATTCTTAAGGGCCATAGAAACTAGAATGAAGGGACAGAGTGACACGACAAGAGCTGCGTTATTAATTTTACCAACTATTTAAATTTACGTAACGTAACATGTGCCCTTTCACAAATCCTGAGATTTAAAAATAATTGTATTTAATTATTTCGATCCTTAAGAGAAATGCTACAATCAAAATGGTTGTAACTGTAGTCTTAGGCTGACTGTATTAACGAAATGAACAATTAAGGTATAAGTATTGTTGGTAAATACCTGGATTTTGAATCCATCCATCCAAAAATTATGAAGTCGGGCATTGTTCGCACACTTGCCAACCGAGCAGAAAAAATCTGCTCAGACAGGAAAACATTAATTGAGGAACAGTGTCATCTGACAAAATAAGTATCTCTGATTTATCATTGAGAAGCAGTTAAGAAAACAAAATTCACCAAAGTGCAAAGTCACCACAGACAAACAACATTCCGGAACTCTGATTTTTTCGTTGTGTCCACATGCTCTCGAAAAATATAAGAAGGCTAGCCAACAAATGCGACCTACGAACAACATTCCGTTTCAGCTCCACGTAGAAAAACATTCTCACAAAAGCAAAACCCATAGCAGATAAACAACCGAGAATGCATATACCAAAAACCATGCGAATGTGGCTATTTATAAATAAGTGGAACTGGTATAACATTATCCATTCGCAACAAAGAACACAAGAACAGAACCAAAAAAATGGTGAAATCCATAAATCTCGAATTGCCGAACTTCCATGGGTAAATAGCCACAAAATTCTCTAAGACTCAGCCAATCCAATAAGGCAGGGAAACTGCAGAATTAAGCGAAAAGTAAAAGAATCAGCTTACATAACCAGTAATAAAAAAAATCAAAAGCCAACAAAGCACTGAACTGAAAAAAAAAAATATGTGGTTGCCTTTAATAAAATAAGAAACCGCGTTAGACATTAAAGTAAAAAATCATATATCTATGTTTAACGGTTTCGGCAGAACACCAGTCCACATCACTACAAGGTGCTCAGCCAATCAGAAGAGTTATTGCCTCTCATTGGCTGACAGCCCAGCCAATCACACATGATTTGCCAATCTTCCATTCGCATCTTGGTGTCCCGACCAGCCGTGTCTCAGCCTGAAGACGGGAATAGATCGCAATTCCCGAAACGTTGCATTTTTTCGTTATTTTTTAACTTGTATTGTGTATTGTCTTTTGTTTGTTGTCCACTGTTCATGTTTTTCGTCTATTTCCAAGTTTTTTTATTTTTAATTTGGGATTCTGTATATAAAATTGTGTTTGGGTGCTGTGTCGACATTCGACTGAATTCTATCTGTATAATTCTTTGTTGGCTTACATTTAAAAAATGACAGAATTCCTCTGGAATTGTCTTTTCTATTATTTGTGTGTGTTTTGTGTCTGTTTCGTTGTTATATTTTTGTATTTTGCTTTTCAATACAAGTTGGATCAGTAAAATATGAGCAATGCCGTGTGTCCACAAACCGATAAATTCTAAAGGTAAATGTTACACAGTAAACGTAAAATACAGACTGCGTGAACTGAAGGCATTCAGCAGTGAAGCAGACCTCCATCTTGGAAGGCGATTAGTTTCTCCAGGCGAAATGTGAAGCTTCATTACCGCGCCGAAGGGATTAAGTACATAAGGTCACCATGGTCTCCTAACGACGCGTCCAGCGAAAGTCGTTACTAACAAGAAATCACGTTAATTTTTTTTTTAGTTCCCGCTCGTATGTTTTCCTGAGCGAATGCATTCCGGGCGCTCGTGTTTTGTAATCCGCGTGTTATATCCAGGAAACACGGGTGCGTTAATGACGACAGGTCTTAATGAACAAACGCGGGCTTCTTGTCAGCGTTCATTTATAACGCCGTCATTAAGGGGGATACATTCCACCCCCCTGCCACCCCTTCCTATAGGCGACCTCATGAGCCCAGCACTTTTGACGTTCTTCGGCCGTAAACCTATCGTCCGTTAGAGGGCATGACAGGTGGCTGGCCGACAGGAGGTTGATGAAAAAAAATGGGGAGGAGAGAAATTTTCGGGCCGATGTGAACTCAGCATTAACGGAGCGTAATGGGGTGCCGATCCTAATTAACCCAATGAACCCTCACAAGCCCAAGGCCTTAATTAAGCCTCCGTGCGACAACTGACACTCTTGCGGGACGACTCAGGCCTGCCACTTGCCAGCGCCGAGAAATTAATTTTCTCCGCGTACGAACTTTTCCTTAAAACTGTTTATCAGGCTTGCAGAGAGACCCGACTTATAACTGGACATAATTACCATATACGCTGTAATGAGCAGAAGAATTTTCAGCCAAACATATTATTCTTCAAGACGCTTCTAGCGGCCACGTGTGTGTGTACGTTTCAAATTTTTAAATCGTCGACAGTATCGAGGTTTGCGCATAATTAAATTAAAGTTGTAATTAACGAAATGGTGAAAGGCTGTGTAAAATCAATCGTCTGCAAGCAACGTTCAAAGTGACGTCTAATTTAGATGCAGTCTTGATAATCAAAATTATTGAGGAAGAGAAGTCCTGTAAGTTATACGTCACTGAAAAAAATGTTTTATTAAAAAAAAAAAAAAAACATTGAATTGATTATAGACAACTTTCGGCTACAAAAGTTTATCCGTAGAAAATGAATTTTAACGATTTTTTTACGCAATATTCATAAAAAATACGTGGTTATTGCCTGCATTATTATTGGTACGCTGTCGAATTTGACTTAGAAAGTTCAACTTAATTCTCTCCACGAAAAGGGCATACAAAATACTGTACCTCAGTTAAGTCTACATGAAAGTTCAGCAATAAACAAAGGTCAAGCACTTGTTAGGAAATAACTAAGGCAGGAATTCTAGATCCAATGCAGCAAGTTGATTGAGTGTTGTAAAGAGAAGAAAATATTTTACTTCTATTTCAGACCTTAGGAAGTATTTCGGTGTCAGAGATATGATACAAAGTGACTAAAATCTGTTAGCTTTATTATGTGATTGCTGTGAATAGTAAAGAAGTGAACTCCCGCGTATTTCAGTACAACTTCTAATCTAGTAGTAGGACAAGGAGTATAAAAAAGCTCAAAATAGAATTATTAATGAATGGCAGTATTTCTCATTATTCTTATGTAAGACACCGATTTAAGTTTTCTAAGTACTGTTTTCATGTACAACACTAATGATGATAAGATAATGTTTAACGGCAATAATTTAAGCTTATATGTTGGGATAAACTAGCATGCTCCGGTGAATGTAAATAGAAAAATCCGAGAGAAGGTAATTTCCGAATCGCGATAGGAAATGTAAATAATAAGGATGCGAATTTTGAGGACACAGTTATAAGTAATGCTTTTTAAAATAATATCTTAAAGTAATTCCCTTGTGATGTTTAGTAGTAATGTGTTTGTCCTCAAATAAAACCAAATAATATTACTTCTTAACCAATGCATATCGAAAAACTCACGCGAACTCTTTCAATAAGTTACAAAATAAAATTTTACACATAAAAAGTAAATATTCAGGCATGACGTCGTATATTCTAAAATAAATTTCTGACCAAGCGTACGTCCAAATGATTGTACTATAATAAAAGCGAAACAACAGCAACAGAGCATCTAAGTCGACCCGCTGAAATCAGTGCACTTATTAACACACTATTAGCTGTCCCGCAAATGTAATTTATATTTATAACTGTGAATGTGAAATGATTCTGGTCACAAATTTTGGGCCATTGCCTGGCATGTATGTTATGACTCGTCCCAGGTGGCTTACTTCTAAATTAATTACTAACCCGTCGACATGAACTATAGGTAGTTCCGGGTACTGAGAAGTTTACAATCCTTAGTGATGTCAAATACGAAAAAAGTTTGGGAATAAAATAAGTGACTATTTACTAGCTCAGGTGTATGGTTTGTTATTTGTATCTACAGCCTAGCTCGTTTAGTAAAGTCTAGTTCCTCATTATCTTAGTCCTTATTTTTACATACTCCGAATTGAATTTTTTCAGAAATGTAACTCTTATCTTTCAAATTTAATTGAGATCTAAAATAACAGCAGATTTTAGCCAACACGTTAGGGGGAGTTATTGACTCAAGGTAACCAGTAACTTGCCAAAGGAACTACGTTGTAATTTTCTTTCTCTACTTTGTAAGACATTCGACATTCTCCCCGAGGAAGCCCATTCTTATAAGTCTTTCCCAGCAAGCACAAAGTGGCGGGTAACTCTCGGCGAGGTTCGCCCGCTGCCCGAACTGTCCAGTGTCAATAACATAATAAGGGTCAGAGAGAAGTTGACGGTAAAGTGCTTTTTTATATAAACGTAAGTTGTCACGAAAAATATTTTAGCCCACCGTCCTTTTTAAGACGCTTAAAAGACACCGACAAAAATATCCCGGGCCATTCATGGCGCTGTGACTTTCTACAGACAGTGGTCAACTGTTAACAAAACAGACACCGGCTGGCTGTCTCAATAAGGAAACTAAAACAACACAAGCAAGAAGATGCCGGGCCATTAACGGATCAGTGATCCTTTTCAGACAGTGAATATCTGTCCCGAAAACGGCACTGGCTCGCCTTTTATTTGAAGGACACTTTCAACATATCGGCAGGTTGAATATTAACAAGATGTATTTCCAGAACGAATGTCTGTCGCAAAAAAAAAATTACTTGGCCCGCTGCCTATTAAGGTTACTCAAAAGATATCGGCAAGAAGATACCGGGATACAGTGGTTTTTTTTTAACACAGTGGTTATCTGTCGCAAAAAAAACTGTGCCAATGTCATTTTCAGGAAAATTATTTATATCGGCAAGAATATTCCGGACAATTTGCAACGCAGAGTTTATCAGACTCTAGTAATATGTCGCATGATATCAACCCTATGTCTTTTTAAGGACACATAAAATATATTGGCGAGAAGGTACCAGGCCATTTACGGCAGTGTCCTTTTTTCAGACAGTGTTTGTCTGTCGCGTGAAAAAAAAAACCGACCTGTTGTATTTTTTATGGACACTTTAAAGATAGGTAGCCTACATTAGAAACATGGAACGAACATTGATTTTCTATATGCATTGTAATGGTTAACAACTTTCTTCTAAAAAAATTTAAATATTACATACTTTGTGTATTTTCTTGTATATTTCTGGAACTTAACAATAGTCCAGTGGTTATGTGTTTAACAAACTACTAATCAACATTAAGCAATCCCAGAATAAACAACCTGTCTGTAAATTCGTGTTATCATCATCCCTATGCCAGGAACAGTTACTTGTTGACATATATCACATGAAGATTCCAACAAGTTGGCGTGGTGTATTGATTACGATTATGGACTGCAAATCAGCGGGTCGTCAGTTCGACCCCAACACATTCCATTCAGAAATACCTTAAAATGCAGTATAAATACAAAAAAAAAGTACGCAGTAACATGTAAAAAAACACAAGAAAATGCATTTTTAAGTGCACATGAAACTTTTTGGAAATTATTTATCTTGATGTTCGGCCATCGCCTACTCCTCTCCTGACTTTCTTACTATTGCGACACTTAGCAGTCACTGGCCCGCTGTCTTTTCGACTCTCAGCCACCACCGACCCACTGCCATTATGCCACCGGTCTTCCACCTTCTTTGCCGGTAGCGATCCGATGTATTAATGACATGACAGCTAACTCCAAAAAAGACATCGGTCCGTTAACGGCAAATGACATCGGGCCGGCATCTGGCATTCCGGCCCGTAGTTTCTGTTCGCTGGGTTACGTAGACAAGACAATATTTTAATTCTAAATATGAAGTAAATTTACTTGACGTTACCGTAAATAATAAAATCTACATTTTTTCAATCAGGAAAATTGTTTACGTAAATTTTCTGTCAGATTTAGAAATGTGGTGAACCCTATACATTAACTGTATGCCCGATGGGATTTCCCATCGGTAACATCACATGTTAACTGTTCTGTCAATGCTTGCACATTTACCCTTATCTTCTAAACCAATAAATGTGAATTAATTTTATATATATATTTATTCTTTAAAGAATTTGACTATCACATTAGAAGAAAGTATACGTCTTATTTATTAGCATTTATATTATTTATTTACTGTTAATTTTTCAATAATTTAAAGCATACATCTGGTACTAATTAAATATATATATGAACGTTTTCCTTCCCCGGCAGTTTATATTCGTGTTTCGTACTTTTATTTTCAGGACTATCCTTGAGATTTCTCTTTCATAATTTTACCCATTCAGGGGATGAATTTCTAAAATCGCTAATACAAATGACTTTTATTTATAAACATATGCCTTAATACCGATTTCCATATTTCTAACTTAAAGAAATGACGAATTTCCATGCAAAATTCATCCCCTATTGAATCCTCTTAGCGGATGAATAATTTCAATTCCTTTCCCCTACATTATACAAGGACTCCTATGCGAAATTTTATTCTTCTAAACCCACATGTTTAAGCTGTGAAATTTCTGTCATTATAATAATAATTTAATTTTGTGTATGGAATTCAATTATGCATTATAAAACATTTACATATGTTCTGTGCCTTCGAAATATACGAGACACGTTATGTCACATTAAATAAATTCGATATTTGATTGCTTTAATGCAAACACAATTTAGTGTGTCCCGTGAAAATTAATACGGCATATTTATTCCCATGTCTCACTACCAAATTATCAAAATGTTTTAAAATTAAAAAAATTGTTTTTCGTGAAGCAAAAAAAAAAAAAAAAAAGCTTACAATCAGGCAGGCTATTTGCAGCTGGACGGTTGCAAAGAAAGTCTGCGTGCGAACTCGTTAGTTCGTTTCAGTATCCCTGCAAGATAAAGAGATTTAAAATTTTCTTCGCTTTGTGCTACTGGAGAAAACATAGTAATTCTTTGGCAATAATAAATTATCCGCTACAAATGAGCGAAGGATTCGTTCCGTGAAATAAAGTTTTTTTTAAATAGGAAATGAGTCACGTTGAACCAAAGAAACCCGGATCCGTTAGTTTTCGGGAATGTTCTCACGTCAACTTTCAGCAATTTTCAAGGGCAGAAGACGTACGGATTTAATAATTGTCTGTCACGCTTAAATTCTGCTTCAAACAGGTGGGTAGCCAAAAGCGTAAGTAGGGCATGATTCTCTCCCATTTTAGAGAGTTGCCGCTTGTTTATTGCGTGTGGCCAATTTCGCAATATACTTGAAATGCAGGTGCGGATTGTTAACAATGATGCGAATCAAACTATCATCGCTTAACGCAAAAAAATAATTTTGACAAATATAAATTTTGTAACGAATTTGTACATTTGGCCAAGATAGGGTGCATAAAGTGAAGATCTTGGGCATAATATTTTTTTATATTGTACGACTAATTTGACTAGTGAGATGTATGTTATTGCTTTAAATATTTCGTTCTGCAATTTTAACGGCTAAAATAGCCAATAGCTCAATTAATGTGTTATTTAATTTTTCCGGTGTGTCATATGATTTGCTCTCCCATAGCCGAATAAAAATAAAAATGTAAATATACATAAATGAAATCATGCTAAACTGAAATGGAGCTGAGGACCGACCATAAACTGTTTCGTAGAATCGGGACCCTGTTTGGAAGAGTGATAATGGTTTTGACGCGTGACCATAATTTTCAACAAAAAATTATAATAATCGGAAACATATCTACTACGCCTAAATACAGGTGTGTAAAGAAAGCTTATTTAGTTCAATTGTTTCCCGTCCATATATGGTATCCCTCCTTACTAAGTTACAGAAGCAGTTAATGCGTGGAATAAGAAACTGCACTTTTCAAATTCTGATGAGAAACGCCATGTAACTGTACGCTGGCTAAACTGAACATTACGAAATACCAATAATTTAAATAATAATAATAACGGTGATATTTTATTGAAGCCTTCGAAGTAAGGAGGCCGCTACCGGCAACTGAAAAGTACTGCAAAATTTCGTTACTTTCGTTGAATTTACCTAATTAGCAGTTCACTGTATTTATCTATAAAAAGAAAATACACAAAAAGTAACTATGTCGGTGTGAACTTAAAAGTTTTGTATAAACAAGGTGTTCGGGACTGACAAACTATGACAACGGTTCATGGACACAACCGTGTATTGGAAAATATT
This sequence comes from Medauroidea extradentata, assembly GCA_003012365.1. Taxonomy (NCBI): domain Eukaryota; kingdom Metazoa; phylum Arthropoda; class Insecta; order Phasmatodea; family Phasmatidae; genus Medauroidea; species Medauroidea extradentata. The sequence continues at coordinate 68,651 of PNEQ01130225.1, read as the reverse complement.
GACTGGAATCAACAACCACATGTATAGAAACTTGCACTATGTTTCATACCGTACTTTTAAGGCTATGCTCTCTTCTTTATACTTATTTTAACGATATATTTTCTTTGCGCTTTAACCAGAGCAGATATAAAAAATCTGTCAGGCAGTCTGGTTTAAAATATAGTCTTCTCCATTTTGGCAAATTATATCAAGGCAATAAAATACTACAGTTTCAGCTTATCGTGTAATTAACGAAATTCTGATTAAATTACTTTTTAGTCGAAATCGGATAAAGTAGGTATATATTTGAAAAAAAAAATAGCTATCACAGCAAAATAAATTTTAAAGATAACTACCAAATATATTTTTGATATCTTGTCTCGATTAAGCTTACAATTTATATATATATATATATATATATATATATATATATATATATATATATATGTGTGTGTGTGTGTGTGTGTGTGTGTGTCTGTGTGTATGTATTACTGCAGATACAGTAGAAAAAAAGAGATAATTTCCTTAACCAAATGTTTCCCTTAATGCCAATGCATAAAGTTTTGCAGCAAGAGGAAAAAATAGTAAAGAACTCCATGCTAGTTTAGTGGTTTGTACGAGGTAATACTGCGATCTGTCAAGATAAATATCGTATGAAAGGGGTACTTGACGACCAGGATATAGCATTCCGGATACGGACATGGTGACTGGGCATCTGCTTGTCTCAGAGGATGAAATGAAATGAGGTACCAGAATGTAAACGGCGGGAAAAGCAGGAAACCCCCGTGAAATCCCGCCGGCCAGCGGCATCGTCAGGCACGACTCCCACAGGCGTAGATCCAGCAACCGACCCCGCCGAGAATTGAACTCGGTTCGTCTTGGTGGGGAGCGAGCGCTCTAGCCACTGCTACAGCCGCGGGTCCTAGCGATCAGTATATTTAGTGGCTGACACAAACAAACACAGCCAATATAGGCGAGCCGAGATTATATGTACGGAAGCTATGTTCACGAGAATAAACAACAGTAAACGGTCATGTGCATGCGCCCGTAGTGATTTTGTAAAACCATGGAAGACCGAATTCAAAATAATTCAGCCTGAAATCATTACCCGTGTGTTGTAACAAAATTATTTAAACTATTTTACACATTATATAAAGTGTTTGGGTGGCTGTAGCCAGAGGTAGGTACTTTATACTGAAACTAGTTAAGTGGTTAAGTTAAGGGGGAGGGTTACGGATAAATAAAATATGTTAATTTTATTACGGTGGCTTTACTCTACATAGTTTAGAATACAGAATACTGTAAGGTTATATTACAGAATTTAGATAGGAGGAGAGTGGCTGTTTAGTTAGTTACGTTTATCCTCTACTATGTGGGGGGGGGGGGGGTGACCATTTGGACACCTTAGACCTCACCCTTACATGATGTGCCGGAGGCTGATGATGAATGAGCTCTGCTCTGGGCGGACGGCGGCACGTCGTGGACCTCGACCCAGGACCATCCTGATGAGCTGGTGACGGCTGGAAGGCTTGAAGGAGACCGGCTCTGATATGCCCGATACTTTTTAATATATTACCACACTTCAGTGCAGATGGGGAGAATCGTTGAAGCTCTTGTCTTGTGCAACTACTGACCTGATTGCACTGCCGTCATCGCTTAGCCCGTCCTCCAGGCGAGACTCTTGGTAATCATAACAGTGTAAACGAATACGAGTCAATTGTTCTCGCTCGAATTTAGCATTTGTTGTTCGTGATAAATTAGGCCCATCTGGAGATTGTTTTATCTTAAATAATAAACAAAACGAAGAAGTATTTCGGACACACGCCACTGCAACAAATGACGTGTCACAGAAACCAGAAAATGCACACCGACAAACAGACAAGAAAACAACCAAAAATAATTTTCTTTGCGACTGGTTGTCAAAGAAAACATATGCGATTAGGGCATCAGTCAGTGAGCAACCAAACAGTACATTTAATCGACACGAATGAGCACCCAGGCACAGAAAATCAACCAAGAAAAATAAATAACTTTGATAATTTACTTATTTTTCTTTGTTGGTTATCTGTGCCTGCGTGCTTGCTTGTGTCTAATTAATATCTTGTTTGGTTTTATAATACATTGCCTGAATTCCTTGCGGAATTGCATTTGCTTTCTTTGTTTACCTGTCGCAAGCAATATTATTTTTGGTTGTTTACTTGTTTGATCGTCGGTGTGTATATTTTCTCTGATTTCTGTGACACGCCAATTTCAGCAATGGCATTATGTCCAAAATACTTCTTCGGTTTGTTATTATTTACGAAACATTATCATCAAAAAGGCTTAATTTATCGTGAATAGTCTATGCTTAGTTCTCGTGAGAAAACTTTAATCATATTCGCACACGTACAGGTTCTGATTCCCGACTCCGTTCTTTTGATTACGTTTTTCCACAATTTTTCTAAATCACTCTACGCGCATCATGTCCATGACTTTTACTCTTGCTTATTCTTTGAAGACATCGTTTTCTTATACGTAACCTCGGCTTGCCTATATTGGCTGCGTTTCCTTGTGTGTCACACAATCTAAGGATCCCTTGAGCCGCGGTTGTCGCAACTGATAGGACGCACTTCCGCCAAGGCGATCCAGGTTCGACAACAGTGAGGTCTCAGCCTGACTTTGGCTTGTAAGAACCCTGTCAGACGATGTTTTTGGTCGTCAAGTTTTCTCAGGGATCTCTCGTTTCCTCCATCTCCGTATTCCGTCCCTTCTCCAAGCCCTTTCTCATTACCACACGGCAAAATCTCTGAAGATGGGGGAAGAGGGTTTTATGACCCTATAACAGCGAGGTCTTAAAAGAGCCGATGAGGGTGAAGTGAGGTGAACGAACAAAACTAAATAAATGCCGAAGCCGAGATTCGAATCCAGGACCTCTTGCACTGAAATTCTCGGTCTTAAGGGCACCGTCTACCCACGCGCGAGAGGCTCAAAAGCGATGGAGCAGTAATGTCGACCTTGAAGCGCGTATCAAATGCCGCGTCGCCACAACGAGCCAAGCGCTGAACTAGCGTGCAAGGTTCCCGCTGAACGGTTTTTACTACGGGACACTAAGCGGTGACCATATAATTATATTGGTGGAAAGTCAGCAGCTATGTCCAGCGTAGGTCGCAATCTGAGTTTCACATACATCCGGTTAGTACGTTTTGGAGAACGGGAGTCTGAAAATGCCGTTTTTAGCCATGTTGGAAGGCTTAGGAACAGTGTTTTTGATGAGTATGGCGTCTTACAATGAGATTCCGACCTTGTCTGAAGTTTGTTTTCTTTTCGTACGTTGGCACAATGGACACACGTGGAACATTTTCGTAGAAAAAAAATGTTTACAAACAGACTACAGCGTATTTGAAGCGATAGGTAGGCGGCCGCCTTAAGGCTGCTGACGTGGTAAAACTGTATCATTTTATATTTGTACTGCACAGTGTTTATTTTATAGACGCCACTTGTGACTATATCTTTTCCACTTGACAAATTTTTTTTATCTCTCATAGTTTTCTCATAGTGCCATGAAAAAAACAGAATTTGCAAGTTACGGGAACATAGAAATAATAACCAAAACCAAGTGACTTAATCGAGTGAAAAAATGTACACTGAAATTAAATATTACAGGCAGCTTGCAAAAAAAAAAATTTACCATCACACAATGATATTCCTTTGCAATTTTTAAGCAACTTAATATGAAAATTATGACAATTTACTTCATTTACGGCAATTATTAAAAAAATACAAAAGTACTTTGCTGTGTGTTTATAAATATTTTAGCAAATGGCTAATAATTAGGTACCGTTTTTATCGCGAAAATAATTTTTCCCCAGTTTGTTTCAGTGCCATACGTGCACATCTGCGATTCAGCTTCATGGTTATTGGCAGCGTGTCTGTGTGAAGAGTTGTATCTCAGTTGACTGAGCCAATTACAAAAACTTTCCTGCAACACCACACGTCTGTGATTTGCTGGTAGAATCCCAAGGCTCGCGACAGTTAAAATATCGAATCACTGACCACGAAATAGAACTGTAGATGTGTACGTAAGGCACGGAAACAAAGTGAGGCAAAATTCGTTTCACGAAAAACAAGAGTCCCTAGTAATAATACATAATTGCAGTGTAAATTATTTCATTCAATAACCGGTGAGTAACTTAGCTTTTGTTATTCCTATGTTTCCGTAACTTGCAAATTCTGACTTTGACGTGTCGTTATGGGAAAACTATGAGAGCTAAAAAAATTGTTCACGTGGAAAATGTTGTCATAAGTAACGACTGTAAAACGAACATTATATGTCATGAATTTTTGCCACGTGGACATGTCGCTAGGTAGGCCATACTATCCGTCTCATTATTTTATTTTAATATTTGTGAAACACCGGGCAGTAAGCAGACACCAAAAGGTACTCAATTATTGGGAAGGGAGTCATATTTTGGTTGCATTACGTGTAATAAGCTGCCAAATTCATGATTTTGGCGTTTTCGTGCTGCTAGTATGAAAAAATAACAACTAAAACTGAAACAATAGTGACACCAAAATATTACTTTTAAAATATTAATGACCTAACTGGCATATTCAGTTAACCATAACTTGAAAATATTGCATGCACGGATATTTTGCCAAACTTAATATTTATTTCGTTACTTATGAAAAAAATCGCTTATAAATAAAATACATGTCTTCAAATAGCTAATAATTCAAAAAATTTAACCTGATACTTTTCATTATTATGTTACATATTTCTTAAACACGGCTAAACAAAAATTCGAAACTGTGACTTCGGCAGATAAGTAAACAAAAAGTGCGTAATAATTTAAGTCATAAATGTGATAATATTACTCCACATGGCGTTCAGTAATTCAACAGAACTCGATAAAAATATACAATAACGGACTGGAAGGCACCCAGCAACTTTCATCCACCGACAAAAAGCTTTTCACTTCATTTCACGTACTTCGTGGGTGTGGAAATACTTCATGACTGTTCAGGAAGTTACCCAGAATGTTTTTTTTTTTTTTTTTTTTTGCAGTGCGGGTACGCGAAGCGTTGTAGTGTGCGGCGCTGTTTAGAACCGGTCTCTACCGCGCAGCCAACTACGTAACGCCCACGGAAGATTTCTTCTAGCACATAACCGTGGACTGCGAAGATCATAGCGGAGAAGTAAGGGTCGAGTCTGACAATGCAGGAACATGGGTCACAATGAATCACAGACTACACGGTGAACTGCTTAAACTTTTTCCAGTCAGATACGTCTGTTTTGTTATCCCAATTTTTAATGGGCTAAAATGTTTTTCCTGTGATGAAGTATTGTTTAAAATTATTTTTTTTCAGAGGGTTTGATGTAAAAAAAAACGTGTATGACAAATCATCTAGTATTTCGTAGTCCATTACTCTTTCATTAACAAAGTGAATACAAAACATTTAATTGATGGACTGAAAATCAGATTACATTTACGTTTATCAAATGGTTGTTTATGGTTAAATGACATTCTGGTACGTGATTATATTGTTTATGGTAACATGTTATTCTGGTACACAGAAGTGTTTAAATTTTTGTGCAGTTACAAGAATGTAAATTTCTGCAAATTATTTGCAAATGTTTCCGTGATGTTTAACTCTTAACTATCTAAAAACAATAATATGAAATCTTGATACGACATATACACAAATATTGTTGATTTTTGTTAGCAAGAATTTCGTGCACATTTTGAAGATTTTTTGTCAGGGCAATAACAATTCGTGTCTGGAAAAATTTTGGAAATATTTTTTAAAATTAGAAAACTAGCTATAGTTTGCAGTAAATTTATTTTAGTCCAGTTTATTTCTCTACTCATCATTTGACGCATAAACACACGTTGTTCAGGCAGATCACAACCAAAAGGTAAGGTATCTATTTCTGTAGTTCTAAAAATAACGTATTACGAGTAAGACGTAATTTGTATTATAGAAAATACACTACATAATACGCACTGAGTAAAACAACTATTTGCTTTAGATTTTTGACAGAAATGCAGTGATTTTTAAATATGAAAAAAAAAAAAAAGAGATGGTTCTCCGTACTATTTTGGTTGTCAGGAATCAGGAATATAAAACCTAACCAACATCAACATATTTCATTACTACTATGACAGTGTTTACAAGACACAACGTGATCTGTTCTAGTAATTGTTACACAGTACAGAAAGTATAACAGGTGCTGAGTCTGTATACTCTGATAGTACGATTGTCTTTACGTGCATCTGGCTTTTAAAGGATTCCCAGCAAATGTAACATATTTTCGTTCATAATTTAAGATATTAATTTTGCGCAGTTACCTATTTTTGTGAATATTAAATCAACCAAGCAAAAAGATGCAATATGGATTAAATGAACACGTCTCTGCAAGTCTGTCAGTAGATAACTGTTGCAAGGTCACTGACGCATTGTACCCTGTAAACAATCTGCCTGGTATGAGAGGTTAAGGTGGCCGTCTAGTTGAACGTATTTTGCTCGTACGAGGGTGAGAAGTGCGGAAGCGATAAGGACGAGACAGCACGCGCTTCACGCCTCACACTAGCCTCTAGGTGCAAGTCACAGCAGTCTCGCCGACATACAAAGGTGACCCTATTATTTTATGACGCATTATTAAAGGCAATGGTGTGTTGTACACGTCTGTACCTTTTAATAGCTTCTGCGCCAGTATGTTCATACTTTAAAACTATAAAATACTGAAATTGTAATAACTTTTGGCAGCTAGAAAATATGTTTTAATGAGCACTGATGAACTTGAAACGGGAATACACTCGTGCAACACTCTTTAAGAGATATTTATTAGCAGGCATCACTCATACGAGATGAGTAGTTATTTAATTAATCTGCGAACGGCCGTAAACTCCACTTGTTGTTCGGTGGTCAAGGCAGTCGACAAATGTAAGTTGACTAGAAGATGGTGGACCTACAAGGGGGAACCAGCTACTGTTTAAAAAAAGAGCCATTTTATTTTGTAGAGTAAGGGAAATTCTTAAATTATGAATCGTGTTAAATAGATGTGCACGAATCACAGAAAGTTGTTTGTAGAGATGGTTTTCTAGGTGTTACAGCCGCACACATGACTTATCCGTAAACTCACTTGGAACAAAGGCATTGAGTTCCTGGTTAAATGAAATTCGGGACCTGTACTGCTACATCAATTTCACCGACGGTGCACGTGATGACGTAAACAAACTACAAAATTCCCTAGACGCTTTGTTGGTGTGGTCTACACCTACTACTGTTGATACTTGGATACGAAACGCATGGTCTGATAAAACAACAGATTATTTACAGTAGCTACTTCTGCAAAGACTTTTATTTTATCCGTTTTTGTTCCTTTGATTCGAAGTCCTCTGAAAATTTTGGTAGTATAATTCCACATGCATATAATATCATATTCCAATTATGTAAACAATTAATCATGCATGTGCATAGAAATAACTGTTGTGTGGTGGCCACGAAATGGTTTGACAGCATTTACCTCACCAAATTTTTTTGTAGTGACTGCAAAGCTTTATTGGTTATAGCAAAAAAGTTTGAAAAATTTGGTAAGTTTCATTATGACAAAATATTCTGTGGTGACAAAAAAAAATATATGTATATTAGTGTGAAGGTTACTTAATAGAGAATCAGATAGGATTCTCACCTACTGTCCGAGCGCCAGCTCTGAATCCTTGGCGTATGTGTTTTTCGCCCGTAAGTAAATAAATGATACAACGAGGCCCAATATCAAGCAATGCACCTGCTAGCCATAGTAACGTCGTAAGTTAGGACGTGTTTGATACTATGTTACCATAGCGTACATGATGAAGTTTAAGAAGAAAAATGCATACACGCCAGGGACTCAGAGCTGGTGCGCGGACAGTACACAGAGAAAGACACTAAGGCTATTCCAGACTAGTGGATATCAGGACTCTCTCATATTCTTATGAAACTCGGAATATATGCTCTGAATCACGTTAGTAAATCGCTAAACGTCGTCGCAGACACTGTATAAAGGCTGGTGCACGCTCCCCGCGCGCTTCAGTATGAGGAAGGACGTGGAAGGATGAGGTTACGTCGCTTGAGCTCTCTACCCTCACAAGAAAGGCGAGCGTAAGAAATCATCGCGTCTGAGAAGGCGACGCGCACTTGTTACTGCACACATATACTACAATGAGTCGACAGTTCGCATTGCTATAAACTTGGTATCGTTGTAATCAGGATGAATGCTGCTATTGGTCGAAAACAAAATATTTGAATGAAATAAAACAGTATTCGCCTTTAGTGCACCTAAGACGTCGCTAATTTTCGACGTTAAAACCCTTATTTCTAGCAATGAAAAATACGAAGATACGTCCTTTCATGCTTTAATAACTTTTGTCCATTAACCCGCATTATCCAATCTTAGAGTAAATTATTTCATTTTAGGAAGTCCGATAGTTTTCCTTAGTTGTATGCGCCCGTAGTCATACATATTTTGACTTTGAATTGCTGTTATTTGAATGCTATGAACGCTAAAATATTTTTATAAGAGGAAAATGCAGTTTAAAGTGACGTCTACAAAACTGACATAGTTTCGTATTCAAATAAAATTATTTATTTCAACACTTGAACGGCCTTAAAGCACAGTGTCTCACTCAAGAATTTACCTCCGCGTCGCTTATAGATACGGAGTACAGTGACCAGCACGATAGACGGCATTTTGCAGTAAATTCTCGGGCATCAGGTGTCTAGCGGGACAGCGGCGGCTGAGTGGTCAAACCACTCGCCTCGTATCAAGGCGACCTGGGTTCGATCCCCGGATAGGTCGATCCCTGGATTCTCGCTTGTGAGAATCGGGCCGGGCTATATCGCTGATCGGCGGATTTTCTTGGGACTCTCCTATTTACCCAGTTCCTTCATTCCGGAGTTTCTACAATGTAGTGCCTCATTCCATGTCATCCTTCGGAGCAAGCAGATGCGTACGGTCGCCCAGTTCTAAGTCAGCATGCGAGGTGCAGTATACTGGCCCTCGAATGCTCTCCTGTACGATATTTATTTTAGCATGTATCAAGTGACTGCAATCCCAGTGAGTAGTCCGTTTAACCTTATATCAGGTAGGGCGTAACTCTGTGCTCATTTGCATACAGGTTTTCTACTGGTCCCACTCTCTCCAGGATAAGCCAAATGGGCATTTATAAACTTCTAATAGTATATAAACAAAGAATGCATTCTGTGTAATACCTAGAGATAGTGGGACAATCGGAAGAATATTTCGAGTTGTCATATTGTTAGAGATTATAGTTTATCGTGGGAAAACTTGGCCGTTTGTTGAGTTTCAACGTACATTTCGTTTACCAAAAGATTGTACTTGGAGCTGTTACCCTGTGTGACTGAGCCAATAAGAATCCCGCTATCGTAATATTTGTTGTCTGCTACTGGTCTGCAGGCAGCTATGTTGCGTTTGACGTATGAAACCCAATCATACATGTTGCAAGAAATTGCAGTGTTTTCAAGGGTATTTTGGCACAAACAATCTTCTCGATATAACATCATCTCTATACATTGTAAAAAAAACTATGTGAACGCGGTTCGGGGAAAACTGAGCACTTAAAAATGTCCTGTTACGGGCGTGGTCTACCGCAATTTTCATCACCATGCTTTTTTTTTATATTTGTACCGGTTTTTTTCTTGTTTTAGACACAAAATGTGACCAAATTTTCATCGTCTAAAAATTATTTATCTCGCATAGTTGTTGCGCAAGGGCTCGTTAAAGCCAAAATTTGCATGTTTCCGTTTTAAGGACGATACTAAAACCAACTCACTTACCAAAGTGAAAAAATTCACAGTGAATAACGATGTTGTAGGCTACAAATTAAGATATGTTTAACAACAAAATATAATATGTTTGTATTTTTAAAGAAATTACTGAATTTTTCATATTTTAATTTAAAATTTCTACATTTTTATTTAAATAGGAAAAAAACTATTTTTGTACGTGACATTGTAGCCTGTGACGTTTTTATCTACTATAAGTATTTTCAGTTTGGTAAGTCAGTTGGTTTTAGTGTAGGCCTTCGTATATTTCCGCAAGTGACGGATAAAGACAGGAAATGTCTAACCTCTCTAGACACAACACTTGATGTTTACGTGTGTAAGATAAATTGTGCAGTCTATATGAAATTCTGTAGTTTGCTAAAGATTTTTTTATTAATTATTTGAAGTTAAAATATGTCGATTTGAACTGATTTTACGTAAGTAATGTCGCATTTAAATACAAAAATATATGGAACTACATTCCGTTATTTTGTTGCCAACCATATAAGTAGTGAGCAACTATTGTTGAATTATATGCAAAAACGGCTAGTGATATTTTTAAAGTTTAAATTTTTAATTCTCATTTTTTAATTCTGAACGACGTATATTGGTCTGTGTATTGTATAGTTAGAGGATGATTTTGTAGTTGCTTGTACCAGATGCGCATCAGAGTTGTAATTGACTCAGCCAGATGGGGACACGCCAACAATGAAAGTAGGGCGTCAGATATGGACATAGATTATTAGAAACTAGCAAACAATAAAATTATTTCCGCGATAAATACGTGTTACTAATGATTAGGGCCACGATTTTGTCGCGAAAGGATTTTTGCCCCACTTTGTTTCAGTGACTCACGTGCACATCGGCAGTTCTGTTTCAAGGTTATTGGCAGCGTGTCTTTGTTCAGACACGTTTCTCATTTGACTGCACCAATCAGAATAAGATTATTGTGAGTCTTCCGTACGTCTATAATTTGCCAAGGCAAGTGGGAGTAAAATCATCCAACCACAGACGACGTAGCATAGCTGCAGGTGTGCACATGACGCATCGAAACCAAGTGTTGCAAAAATCTTTTCGCCATAAAATCGCGGCTCTACTAATGATTATAGATGGTGGTTTATCGCCGGAAAACTTGACTGTTTGCTGTATTTCAAGACACGTTCAGCTTACCGTTAGAATACTGGCTTTAGCTTGTTCTTTGAGCTGTTACCCTATTTGACTGAGCAACTAAGAATCCTACTTTTGTAATATTTGATGCCTGTTATTGGTCTGCAGACACCTATGTTGTGTCAGACGTATATCACCCTATAGTTAGAGGTGATGGTTAGAGGTACGTCAATTTCGCGGATTCATCTGGCAGCAGCCTAGACTTGTCAGTCCTATACACCCAACGGCAACAATCGGTTATCTATTGGACAAGCAAGTAACAAGCTATAGCACTTCGCATTTTTACCTTATTTACTACTGGCTTGCAGTAGTGTAACACGTTTCGTAACAACCGCCAGCAAGTTACAGACATGACAATGAAGTATACACTATTGGCGTTCAACCTGACCTGGAATGTATCTGCGAAATTTACGTACCTCTAGTGATGGTATATCGCGAAAATGTTTTGTGCCAACATACCCTTGAAAACACTATAGTTTCTAGTGACATGTAGGATAGGGTGGTATGCGCCAGACACCACGCAGCTGTCTGCATGCCTATAATAGGCATCAAATAATACCATAGCGGGATTCTTATTTGTTCAGTCAAATGGAGTAACAGCTCTACGTACAAGCTAAAGCCAGTAATCTTTTCATAAGCTGAACGTGTGTTGAAACCCAGCAAACAGTCAAGTTTTTCCGCGGTAAACCATCATCTCCACCTATAATAAATTTCCAAGAAACTACTGCGTTTCCAAAGCTACGTTGGCTTAAAATATTTTCGCGATATACCATCATCTCTACTAATGATTAGGGCCCGCTAGTTTTCGCGAAAATATTTTTGCAGCACTTTGTGTCAGTGCCTTACGTGCGCGCCTGCATTTCTGCTATGTGGTCAGTGATTGGATGCCGTAACACCCAGCGTGTGGAGGTTAAACCCGCAAATCGCAGACGTGATGTGCCACAGTTATCCGTGTACTGATTGGCACAGTCAAGAGAATAATGGCTCTGCACAAAAACACTCTGTCAATAGCAATGAAGTTGAGCTGCAGGTGTGCACGTGAGACACTGAAACAAAGTGGGGCAAAACACTTTTCGCGAAAACTACCTGGCCGTAATTATCGAAAATGTTAATAAACAGAGTATGGGGAGGGTACACACCTAGAGTTGACATATGACCGGACACCGGTAGACACGACATGAAATTTAGTCCTAAAATGGTAATACAAGTTAAATGAGCTTTACGCCTCGTTGACAGCAGAGTCAATAGAGACGTTGATATACAAATATTCACAATGAGAGGAGCTGGAAGAAGAGCTGGTTTTAACTTTTGTTATGTATCTGCATTCGCCTGGAGTGATTTTAGGAAATCATATTAAATTGGAACCAGGATAACTATAGACAAGAATCGAACTTGAATCCTCCCGAATGCAAATCCAAAATCCAGGGTGTTATCGTTGAGCCACCTCGCTTGGCCACTACGAACGAAAGCGAAAGGAAGAAGTAAGGAAATACCCCAAAAAACAACACAAAAAAACTACCAACCAAACGCTACATTGACCATGTATCTCACGTGCGAAAAATTAGGGGCCTAGCAAGCAGGAATCGAACCCGGATCGCTTTGGTGGGGGGAGATCGCTCGAGACTCTAACGCGAGTCATGGGCAAAGTACAACCCGTGGGTCAAGTGCGGCCCTTCGGGATAGTCAATCCATCATAATTTTGAATAACCCCTACACACATAGGACAAAATGTATTTTCTGCGTAGCTAGAATAGAATAACGGTTTCCTTCTCATTGCGTTTTAAATACGGTATTATCGCATCAACTATTAACTGGATTTACACGCAACCTCGCGTAGACTTAGTGCCGTAGTAGATATCTGTATATCGATAGCATGGCGAATAAATAAAATTTATTACTTATAAAAATGTGTTTTGTTCAATATTTTTCGGCCTTCCTAAACAAATTTTTATTTTATCTTGCCCTCCATTTAAACCCTTAAAAAGTTTGTCCATGGCTGCTCTACGCCATCCGTAGCGCCCATCTTGTTCAGTCTAGCGTGCCAATGAAATACACTAAATACTTTTCCTAGAGTAGAAACGTGTTATTAACAGACTTGACCTAGAACTAAACAAAATACATACGGACAGCATAAAACCACTGATTAATAACTTAAACATACAGTTATAGATAAATTGTTTTAGCGTTGAATTATGTACCACGCCCTCGTAAGCGCTAAGAGCCGCCAATAGACCTCCGTTCGCTCATCGTGACACATTAACAAAGGGGATCATGGAGCATCGGCAGCGACAAAGTGCTGTCATGTTTCAAGTGTTCAGATCCAACCGAGTACAACGAGTAGGGACTTGAGAAATTCGCGTTTTGTTTTGGGTACAGACTATAATGAAAACAACTATAAATTCATGTACTCTTGATACTGGCCGTTTGACTCACTGTGTCAGCGAGCAGCCAATCAAAGGCAGATTTCTGCCCCCCTTTAAGGGCGCCTTTATATATATATATATATATATATATATATATATATATAATTCTCGTGTCACAGTGTTTGTTTCCATAATCCTCCGGAACGGCTTAACCGATTTCAATGAAATTTTGTATATACATTCGGTAGGTCTACGAATAGGTCTTTATCTATTTTTATGCTCCTAAGTACTATTGTTTAGTAAATATTTTTAATTTATTTATGTGACAAAACAACGTTTGCCGGGGTAGCGAGTGTATATATATATACATACACACACACATTCACGTGCCAGTATAATGTTTCAACTCACAACTCAAAGACACAGACTGTATAGTAATACAGACGTGAAATGACGTGGCGGCTCTTTGATACGTGCCCGGGTTTGTTAACACAAACCCCGTGTCTGTTTGGTTTCTGCATGTTACGACACGTTTCCAATTGGCCTAGCTACCGGCTAGCAGGGCAGGCGTCTTACGCTGATAGGCCGTAGGCTTATCCGCTGGCCAGGGATGCCATTTTTCTGGTGCGTGTGACTTGAGTTCGCTGTCCTATCTGCTATTTAACTTCTGTATTCCTAAATATTCTGTGTCAGAGATGTGTAAACTAAGTCCTGAGCATCACCTCCCTTGGAAAACTTCGACGCTTGGCTAATGTACAGCAGCGTAATGGACAATATGTCAGCACAAACATATTATCGAGGTTTAACATAGTCGCAGCTAGAGGCCACAAATTTTGGTGAAAAGAATTCTGCAACAGTTTGTTTCAATGCCTTACGTGCATATCTGCAGGACTGCTTCTTGATTATTGGCAGCAGTGGCCTCTCGTAGGTTGTTGCCAGGGAGTGCACAAGTAGCAGAGAACTATATAAGGTTCTGCCCTAGTTGACACTACAGCCACTAACACGCTGGTATGTAAGTGCCGCTTATTACTCACTGGTCACAACACAATAAGCAGCCAGCAGATATTTCATGGTCATTGGTGTACGGCGGCGCGTTCACACCAGTGTACAGTTCTCTGCAACTTGTGCCCTCCCTGACAACAATCCTCGAGCCGCTACTGATTGGCAGAATGTATAATTGGACAGGCTTGGCTCATTTGACTGTGCCAAAAGGAACAAGGTTACTACGACACCACACGTCTGTGATTTGCGGGTAAAACTCCGAGACGCTGAGAATTTAAAACAGCCAATCACTGACGACGAAGCAGAGCTGCATATTTGCGCGTAAAGCATTGAAACAAATTGTTTCAGAATTCTTTTCACTAGTCGCTCTAGTCGCAGCTCACCACTATCCATGAACAGATTTCCAGAAGATAAGAGCGGATGACGATACGGAAGTGGGAAGGTGATGAGCAATGGTGGCTCGTGGGTTGTTGCCAAGTGGGGCTGCAGATAGTCGGAACTGTACACTCTTGATAAACGCGCCGTAGACCAACGAACATGAAATATTTGCCGGCTACTAGATATTTTGTGACCACTCAGTAGTAAGGGGCACCTGCACATCAGCGTGTCAGTGGCTGTAGAGTCAACCAGCGCACAACCCAGTACAGCTCTAGGCAACTGCAGCCCTACCTGGCAACAACCCACGAGCCGCCACTGGTGATGAGAAGGCAGAAGACACAGGGCGTGGTTGCGAAACCACACCACTCGTGCCGAGTCTCTCGTCACCGGCAGGCGATCGCAAACCCGGATGTTCCGAGCGGACTACAGGAGATGCTGGATCTTCCTACACCCCTCCCCCTCGCCGGCACCATACCCACCTCAACAGAAGTTGCGCAACTCGTCCCGACCTCGGGAAACTGCCCGTCGGTCCGCGCCTGCACTTGCAGGTCTTATTTTCCTCGGCCGCGTCCGTCTTCTGCTTCTTCGTCACCTTCACCTTGGTGGCGCTTCCCCCTCCCCTTCCATCCCTAGACTCATTCTACCCATCATTCCCATGCCCGAATTACGGCACTCAACTCCCGAAACGGTGGTACAGGGCCGAGGATTACTTCATAACCGAATGACAACCATAACCATTCTTTAAGGCAAACCCTTAATATTATGTATCATAATATATGTATGGATATATAAGTATAACATATATATGTGTGTGTGTAACACCCACCACTGCAATTACTTCTTATTTTATGGTTTTCTTGGGTGTTATAATAAGAGAATAAAAATAAAGAGTGATTTTCAAAATATAGTTTAAAAAACAGTTCAAAGAATTTTGCTTGTGCATAAAATATACGTTTATTTCATTTGGAAACCATGTAAATATTCAAATAATTTAACATGTTTGTGGTAAATTACGTTTATTACTATTGGGAATCGTTTAAGTAATCAAGAACAACAAAATATCTGTAAATATTTTTGGCTCACACTGAAACACCAACAGATCTATGTATTACTATGAAAAACTCTCCAGCCACAGATCGATGTTGTAATGCATTTCAAGATGTTTCATGTTATTTACTTATGAGATTCATGCAACATTTTCAGTTCTATTGTGGATACTGTCGTTTCATGTGGTTAACGAGGAGCATATTCGTAGTTACATCTGACCTGCAATGATCGTGGTTTAAACTTAAATATGCATTTTGTTTTCATTGAAACTTATACATTAAGGGAGTTATGTATCTTGTGTACAAGTTATATTAAACAAAATTATCTTGCAAATATATTTCAAAATATTCAAATATAATTTATAGTTCAAAATAACTTCTGAAACACTATAACGTGTATAACGCGCAATATTTTGCAATACATATGATGCAACATAAATAATTTTCCCCATAATGCAAGTTGATAGCTTTTTATTTACACGTTTAAACAAAACTGAATGTAGCGAGTGACCAGAATGAGCCCTTAATTATTTTCGAGGATTAATCCCTTCTTCCATTCACTAGGATTCTTTGGAAAGTTACAGTGACCAACGGAGAAAAGAGAGAAAGAGAGAGAGAGAGTCATAACAAGACAGGTAACAGGAATTAACTTTTACAGTTGGAAGAATTGCCAGGAGTTGTAAAAGACTTGTGTTATTGTCGTCTCTCTCTTCGCAGATGCATTAATCATCTTCATGCTTAGCTGTGCTGTCTTACGTACGAAGATTGTGGGAAGTATGTTCACTTGTAAGAGAGCTTGTTTTCATTTTCTCATTTAAAGTTTGATGGATGTCTTTTTCTAGTTATTTTCTTATCGTGCTTCTTTTTCAAAGTATAAAATGAGAGATTAAACCGCTCTCGTTTAAAAAAGGAATGGGAGTTTGTAGTCAATCAAAGTTCAAACTTAATTTGCCTCACTAATCCAGCTCACAATAGGAGAAATAATTTTTCAGAATTTGAATCTGTTTTTTTTTTCGTAGAGTAATTTACCAACGTTTCAAATCAAAACTATAACAGGCTGCAAATTGCAAGAATATTGAGAAAATTTATGGGATTCGTAAACTTATATATTAATACCGTTATTCACTTTATTTTAGTTTTCAAGAAAATCTTTGAAAGGCACTTGTATCTATTGTAAAAACGCCAACCAAATACTTCGAGTGCTACACATCCAACGAATTTATAGCAAGTTCACAGTTACACTTTTGCAGAAATTGTACAAGGAATGTGCTGCGTTTATTGTTGTTACACAAAATATAATCCACCAAAAAGTAAATAAATGAAGATATTTGTTCAGCACTTAACAACTAGCTGGTGATGGGTGATGTTAGGTGAGTAAGGAGCAGCGCCGGAATAAAGGGCAACGAAAACTGGATATCCCCGAGAAAACCACCAAAAAATGGCATCGTCCGACACAATTTTCACGTGCGAAAAATCTAGTCGTCCTCGCAAGGGATATAACCCAGATAGCCGTGTGACAAAAAAAATATGGCGTTTTTTTAGCACAGCAGAAATTACAGTACTTAACGACATATATTAATAAAAATGATATTATAAGAACTTAAAACCTGACGCTTGCAACGTCAACGAACTGGAAAATATAACAGGAAATAAAATGCCTTGCACAAGTTTTTAACATCTTTCGTCTCCATTTGTGACGAAAATAAATTGAATTAAATCATTATGGTTTAATTTAACATACTTTGCAACTGTAAAAGAACTGCACGTGAAACTGAATTGTGTAGCTGTGTATTTCTATGTTTCAATTCAGCTGCTTTGTAAAAATGAAAGGAAATATATAACAGGAATAAAACAAACAAAAATATATTTACAACATCTGCTCTGTTATTTGTTAAAAGTATGAACGACTTAAAATCATTAAAATTGAACAGTTCGTTGAATTTTAAGTTTCTCGGAAATTTACAATATTTAATTATAATAACCACAATAGTTACACGTAATTCAAATAATGGCGATATTTGGAAAATTCACTTTACTGAACAAAGAAGCTGACATAAAATAAATCAGAAAACTACTTGAAATTTTACTCAGCTAAGAACAGTAAAGTTCTAGAGGAGAGAGAAATACCGTTTCAATAATAGTTTGGGAAAGTGGAAATCATCAAAATCATTGCATTGATGATTGAAGTAATAGCAGTAACCATACCACTGATGCAATAAATTTAGGGGTTTACTTTTTGGCGGATTTTTATTATATTTATCAGTTAAGGCGGTGGTCAATCGAAAATTAAAAGTGTTTCAAGAATTTGTATTTTTTTGCTAGAAGGGAAAACCAGCAAACTTACCTAATTGAAGAATTAAAATCATTTACAGTGAAGAAAAGTGTCAAGAGCTCGTCAAGATATGTTTCAATCCGCATAAATTTTTTAAATTTGTATTTTTTAAAAATATATTTGAGTATATTTTGCAGTTTGCTATTTCAAATTACGTAATATTTAAAAACGCGAAAAAAAATTTTTTTTTAAAAATCATTAATTTAGATTGTAAAATTGTTCTTTTTATTTGGTATTGGTACGTCAGTTGGATTTCGTTGCAAGCACAACATTGTTTTATGCAAGTTTGGACTCTGATATGCAGTATACATAAGCTATGAAATCTGAAAAATTATTATTGCAGTAAACGTTGTCATAAAACAAACCATATCTCGTACAAACATGAACATTATTTAAATCATTAATATTTTCGGTGAACTGCCTTTAATTAGAGTGATTTACACGCCAGAGGTAATGCCTGCATGTATACTGTCACACATGGCACGAGTATCTAATTATTTACCTGCCTGCTGTACAGGTTAGGATTTCCCGGACTTGACAAATAACTGCACTGATGTCTGCATCCTTGTGAAGTTCGCGGGAATAAAACTCCCGCAACTTTAACAAGGAAAACGAAAACTTGCCGGAATGACATGAAGTACGGGTTCACTTTCGAATGTATTTTCAATACGATTCAGTAAAATCACAGTGTCAGCATTGAGACAATGGAACTAGCTGCCAAAAGGAGAAGTTGAAAATAATATAACGTGAACTGCTTTTAAACAATAACTTATAAAACTAATTTTTGCGCTAAAAAAATGTTTTAAAAATTATCTTGCATCGCCTTTTCCAAAAGTTATTTTGAAAGTTTATATGTTAGTACTCGTTATATTATACTAATCTTAATAGGTGAGAAAATAAAAAATCTCGAATTCAATTTCCATCACCAAGACAGTAGACCAAAATATTTAATTTAGTTTGCAAAGTTCTATGAAACCAACAAATTTTAAAAAGTAAAATTGTAACAATATAATCACAAAAAATGTTATGCTTTGCTCAGCGTAAGGATTTGATAGTATTAATAATAACAACGTGTTAAGTACAGGTAATAACTACAGAAGATTAAATGGGCTTAAAAGTGCATAATTTATAATATATGGGGACACGCTAACAAATAAGGGCTAATTTACCGTGGAAAAAGCATTTAAATACTTGAAAAGTAGTTAAAAAGTATTTAAAAGTTTGCCAAAACTGTCTGTTAATTTAATTTGCATCTTCCCTCGAGCATAGTGTATAATAAAGTTGGGAATATGATAAATAACATTTAAAATTTGTGTTCTAGTGTGGATAAAGTAATTGAAATAAACACATATTTTAAGCAAAGCTGCATAAACTACGTCGTAAATAACACTGCATTTCAAAAAAATAACACCCTGCGAAATTTATGAGCTGCATTGGAGAGAAAAAACATTCGAATACACTCTGTACCTGTAGTAGCTGGACAACCTCATTTTGGTGGAGTACACTGAAATTTATGATACGTGAAACATTATCAACTTCTACAGGGGAAGATTTTGTGGAATATTCCACAAGGATGCTTTGAGATTATTGTGGAGATAAATGCTTTTATGAACACGTGCAGCAATTCTTTTCAGTGAAATCTCTTGGGACGGGAATGATGACACATGCTCCAAGAGAGAGTTGAGACGTGTTGGGCGCCCACACGAAAGTCGTGTTTTGCGACTTCGTATTTTACCTTGGGTGTTAATATGCCAAATATACTCGAATATTGTTTGTGTCATTTTATGACTTCGCTGTTATACGTCAAGTCAATTACATTAGCCTCTTTTGAATTTGACATTAGACTAGGAGTGTAAATGGAAATAAAACGAAATAACGGAAAAGAATAACATGCAATTTTCTTCACGTAAGTTCACAATGATTTATGAGAAGACTGAAAACTGTCAAGTACTCTTCAGCAACAGAAAACAATATTTTTTGTGATTACAAAAATTTAGAGATCTTTGTGGAAATGCAAACCCTTAAGCGACGACATAACATTATTACGTCAACCAAATAAATTTTGATGGGATACTTCACAAAACGTTTTGCAACTACCCGTTTGTAATGAGTAAGAGAATAGAGGAGATCACTTTAAGCTGAGGTTTTAGTGTCATCCGCGAGGAGAAACGATATATTCGTATTCCGATCGTTATCACGTGGACATTCGCCACTATAGAAGACAGTGCAGCTCCAACCACGGATATGTGTGTTTCATTCCCGGCAGAGTATTTTCCAAATTTGTCGTAATACCTGGCTACCGTTGACAGTAATGAGCACGTTTTTTCTCAGAGTACTCCCATCTTCTCCACTATTACTTTACGCGCCTGCTCAATACATATCTCACGTCACCTTAACAAGCATTCAAGTGTTTGCTATTTAGTACGAACCAACTCCCTCTATTCCCCTCAAGTTTTATTTACATACTTTTTGCTGTGAAAAAAATGTTATCATTTGGACAGTATTATTCATAGATAGAATATACGCCAATTTGAAGTTATAAGTAAAACCTAAAATTGTTATTATCATAATGTTTTTTAATTTTTTTTATTTGAAACAGTCTTACAAAAAGCATATTAGTCTTATGAATATAATATTCAAAAGCACTTGGTATAGGACTGAAATAAATTTATAAGACCGATTCAAACGACGCTGCACTAGCAATTGGCACATAGTCTATTAGAGGCATAACACCACCCAATTAAATCGGCGCAAGGCTTGCAGTAATGGAAAGCCAGAGTTGATGTACTACTTATCAGTCCGTGTGCGTATGTGTGTATACAGGATGTTTCGGGAGTAGGCATCAATAAAGAGGCGGGTGATAGAGTGGCCCAAGACCTACCAAAAAAATTGTAGAATCCCATTCGCAACCGTTTAAAAAGTTTTGAATGTTTAGCGAAAATTTGGCTGTACTCTACCTTGAACTAAACATTTACTGATGCTGGAAAAAGTAATTATCCATGTGGAACGAAATTTGTATACGTAAAAAGTGATTAGCGTAGTCACATTTAAAAATACATTTCACGTCACTGGGAGTACAGCTTCGTGGTGTAAAAAAATCACTTTCACAATAGTTGTGTTTGGTTCGGAAAGATGCCTCCAGTTCACAAAAGGTAAAAAAATATTAATGGGTCACATAAATGATCACCCGCCATTGGAAAAACTACCCCATAGTATTTCCAATAAAATAGTAAAAAGCAATATTTTAAATTAACAAACGTCGATGCAGTAAATGTGATAACATAACGTAATACAGCAGATTCACACAAAGTAAAAATCAGCAATAAGGTTGAAATTAGTATGTGAGCAAATAATTAATCGTAACTTTACTGAAATAAAGTTATAACACAATGTTTGAAATTATTAAAACGTATAATTTGTGAGGATAAAATGAAATGTTATTACTTATTAATAAAAGTGATAATAGTCAGTTATTTAATAAAACAAAATTGATATTATCGAAATAGAAAGTTAAGATAAACTAGTTACATCACCAGATACCCTTACATAGTTGCTGCTTCATATTCACAGTGACCGCGGTTATGTAGAGGCTAGTGCGCTCGCCTCCCATCATAGCGAACTGGGTGTAATTCCTGTATAGCCTCACAAGCAAATTCTCAGCATTTTACTAACAATACCACATCTTTACATACAGACTATTCGTTAATATGTGGTACATCTAGGGTGTACAGTTGTGTACAATCACCGACATGTCTTGCAGCAGATCAAAAGATACACTAACAAACGCGTATTTTCTAGTCTAGAAACAATGCAAGAACTTAATCCGAAGGAAGCGAAAGGATTGTAATTGAAATAGTTGTGCTGCTCTTGACAGCGATGTCTTGTAAGCCGAAGAAGGTGCCGGCCTTCGTAGCGCAGTCGGTAAAGAGTCAGTCGGTGGTGCGAGGGGTCACCGGTTCGCATCTGGACCCGGGCATGTTTGTTGTGTTGTACTTCACTTCATGTCATTCTCATCGACTCTTAACACTTAGTTTTTAAAATGCCGTAATACCCTCACGTTCACCCCACCACCATTATGGTGAATACATAATGTGAGCATGGAGTGGTACTGGAACGGAAAACTGGGGTACACGAAAGGACCACCGACCAGGCCATCTTCATGTAATAGCCACAATTCCCACATTCAGAAGAGATGCTCGTGAGGCTATTCAGGAATTACACCCAGTTCGCTATGATGGGAGGTTAGCACACTAGCCTCTACATAACCGCGGTCGCTGTGAATATGAAGCAGCAACTATGTAAGGGTATCTGGTGATGTAACTCGTTTATCTTAACTTTCTATTTCGTTAAAATCAATATGTGCTATTGCTACTTTTATTAATAATATATCATTTTATCCTCACAAATAATAAATTTCAATACCTAATATCAAACACTGTGTAATAATTTTATTTCAATAAAGCTACGTTTAATTATTTATTCACATACTAATTTCAACCAACGTTATTGCTGATTTTTAACTTCGTGTGAATCTGCTGCATTACGTTATGTTTTCACATATACTGCGTCGACGTTTGATAATTTAAAATATTGGTTTTTACTAATTAATTGGTAATACTATGGGGTAGTTTTACCAATGGCGGGTGATCAATTATGTGACCCATTAATAATTTTTTACCTCGTGCAAACTCGAGGCATCTTTCCGAACCAAACACAATTTTTGTGAAAGTGATTTTTTTACACCACAAAGCTGTACTCTCAGTAACGTGAAATGTATTTTTAAATGTGACGACACTAATCACCTTTGATATATACAAATTTCGTTCCACATGGATCATTACTTTTTCCAGCATCAGTAAATGTTTAGATCAAGATAGAGTACAACCAAATTTTATTTGAAAATTCATAACTTTTAGACTGTTGCGAATCAGATTATTTAAGTATTGTTTATTTGGTAGGTCTTGGACCCCTTTACCACCCACCTCTTTATTGACGTCTACTCCTGGAACAACCTGTATATATATAAAGTGTAAAAATTCGTTTAAAATTGTAATAAACATAATTTGAGATTTCTTAAGGGTTATAACTATTTCTAAACTTCATAGTTTGATTTGTGTGACTTGTCACAAAACTTAAGCTTCACAAAGTCCTTCAGTTAAATCGCCGTCTTCGAATAATTATAAATCCTTCTTTCATAATTGTTTGAAAGTGATTGCTTATGAAGAATCTGTGAGGAGTGCTGTACATTTACCACATAAACAAGTCACATACATTAGTTGTAGTTAGCTAAAGAAATATTTTATAATATTGTTTACTATTCAAATATCTTTATTTGTAAAAAATTTACAGGTTTCCTGATTAATTTCTATTTAATAAAGTTTAAAACTTTACAGGTTACCTCCCGGATAAAGTATGAGTAGACGAAGCGAAAATCTTGAAATTATGATAAGTTCACTGAATATGCGGGAAACACTATTCGTTTGACCATATTTTATAAAAGCCGAATTGTAAATAACAACTCATATATATTAGTAAAATATTGGTAAAGCATACGTGACCTTATCATCTTTACGCGTAAAGTTTTTTTATTGAAATTTGTTTTATACAACCGCTTAGTTAATTGTAACTGACGCATGATACTAAAACCATAGTTATTCATTTAAACACCTCAAGTGTCGTAAAAAACATTTTTTATCAATTAGTGTTTTTTTTTTCTAATTTTATGACGAAAAATCTAAGCTAAGTAACTATTTTGCCTTACTGACATTTCTAAATTTTACGAAATTACAGTATAACACACATTATGTTTCAGGCCAGGTTAATAAATTCTTACCGAATACGGCTGCTGGCAAAATAATTCAACTTTAAGAAGTTTTTTTTCAATATTGCAGCATTGTAAGCTAACTTCACCAAGCCAATGACTGAACGAAATAATGTTTAGGTTAAAGTGTACTGAGATACATTTACATGTATAGTCATTTTCAACATATGTTTCAAAATAATGGTTAATCTGAAATTAGGCCTATCTTTTATCACTGGTCTTTCCTCTGGCCATTTGATTGATTATAAAAGACATTAGCTCCGTCTTTAATGACTTCGTTGTTACAGATATGATAAGTTCTTATACGTAGTACCCTAAATTATCGAAAACAGTTTTATTACTCTTAATCAAAGCTTTGGTTCATCGATGGTCTACAAAATAAATTTTTATGGTGAATTCTCACAATATATTTAAATAAGTGTCTTTTTAGAATAAAGTTATGCATTAAAATTTGTCCCAGTTTAAAATTAAGGTAGCTGCCTTCTCAGGTCAACGAGCGTTGTGCAGATCTTCGGCCGTTGCAGTACTATTCGAAAACTGCTCATCGTACGTGGATATCTTCTCAGGAGTAGCATTTAAAGAACGTTGCACGTATGTATACCCATTTCAAGTTCCTTACTACAAATTAGTGCTTTTTTGGTCGTTTTTAGTTTGGTAAATCTTCCCGCAGAATATTTAAGGCTGCGGTCTACCGCAATTTTCATCACCATTTTTAAATTTTTTATTTGTACCAGTTATTTTTTTTTTCTTATTTTAGACACAACATATGACTAAATTAGGCTCTTACGAAATTTTTTAATCTCTCATAGTTTTCGCGTTAAAGTCATATTTTGCATGTTTCCGTTTTAAGGATATAAGTGTATCCTTCTCTTGTCTTACAGGCACCACATAGATAATAACGCCGGTACACGTACGTTATCAATACTGTGGATAACATGTACACGACGTGTGTGTGTGAATTCCAAAATACATGTATAGGTAAAATTATTCTATACTAGTACAAGTCCGCTGGCACCAGCAACAAATAAAATAGGTTAATATATGAGAGTATTGGGCGCCTGAACACATCGTAAAAAAATTAAAATCAATTGTCAAAATAATTTGCTATGGCTTTTAATGCATAATTAGTCAATGTTTGTTTGGAAAAAAATAAGAGTTGAAACATAAGCAATAATTACTAGGATAAAAAAAAATAACCAGCCAAGTTAAACGTGTAATCAAATTCATTTAAACATAGTGTTCATTATTAATATTTTCGGCAAAAGTTCAGCGGTGAGTATGGGTCGATTGGTGGATGTAAGATATGTAGTCCAGCAGACTTATTGGAATATTCTAAGATGCAGTAGGATGATGGCAGCTTGACTAGCGGTGATATATGATGACTCCATGATGATTAATACAAGCTTTGTAAATACCATTAAATTACTTCTTGCTGCCTTCGTTATAGAACAAAAATATTTCCCTCATGGAAATAAAGCTCCAGGACGCTTATCTGTGGCGTATAGATGTTACTTGCAGACGTCACGGAGAAATAAACTTCAAATCTTGAAGAGGTCCGTGCACTACACGTCCATTCAAGCTACAGCTTTTCTTAGAACTTTTTGAAAAACAAACAAACAAAAACTTAATACACACACTGTTTCCTGTCTAAGAGAAAATATTAGTGGAGTAAAACACTTGGCTGTTTGACAAAATTGGTGCATGAAGTGCATTATCATAACAAAGTGATAATTTAAGCCGAACATACTAAATTCCAGTTAAAATAAAATATGTTACAGTAAAACCATATTAGTCCGGGGTGTCTGGCAAATAAAATAATTAAAATAAAATCTGTGGCATGAAAGAGACAGTGAGATGTCACAAGGACTACACTAAAAACAACTGATATACCAAACTAAAAAAAATCACAGTGGTTAAAGATATTGCAGGCTACAATACCACGCTCATAAAAATAAAAAATATAAATTATTTGTATTTGAAAAAATGCTGAAACTAAAAATAAAAACTGAAAAAATTAAATATATTGTTTTGGTGTAAATAATATTAATACTTTATTTTAATGAGCATTATATTGTAGCCTGTAATGTCTTTATCCACTGTGATTTTTTTTTTTTTTTTTAGTTTGGTATATCAGTTGGTTTTAGTGTAGTCCTTAAAACGGAAACATGCAAAATGTGACTTTAACAAGCCATTACGTGAAAACTATAAGAGACAAAAAAATCTCATACGAGCCAAATTTAGTCACATTTTGTGTCTAAAATAAGAAAAAAATATCTGGTGCATATAAAAATAAAAAAATGGCGATGGAAATTATGGTATACCGCGCCCAAACAACATAGGCGTGTTTAATACATATTTATCTTTAACAATACGTCATAAAGTAATAGGGCCACCTCTCATACAGGCGCGATGTCGGCGAGAATACTGCACGGCAGTTCATTTACTTGCGTCTAGAGGCTAGGAAGCGGCGTGATGGTCGTTCAATCTCGTCCGTACCTGTTCCACACATCTACCCCTCAAACACGCTGAACCGTTCACCCAGATGTTCACCTCAATGTTTGTTGACCAGAATATGAACTTCCGATTTTTTTTTTTTAGCGAGGTCGCTCTTTAACATTCTTGAACTTGTTTCGTCCGGTCGTTTTCTATTCCTCCCCTCCCTCGCTCAGAACTAAGTTTCGCTCGTTCAATTAATAAATGTCAAAACATGACCGACTGAAAATTTTCTCTTTTGCCCTTCTTGGGTGGCCCCGGAGAGGTCAACCGGGCACCGCCTCATCAGGCGAAAAGATCAGTAACTGGGCAGTTTGGAGTGATAAACGGGTTTGAGGGTGCAGGAGAAGTAGTGGGGGAACTGGGTGCAAAATAGCGTGGAGGCTTGAATAAACGAATCCTTACAGAAAATTGCCGAAGTTAATTAAGTGAGGAATTTTGGTCAGCGCTTAACATCGAGGTCTTTAGCACTGGTGAGGGGTGGCACGAGGTGAGTATGGAGCAGCGCCGGAATGAAAGGGCTGGGGGAACGGGAGATACCCGAGAAAACTCACCGACCAACGGCATCGTTTGGCACGATTCCCACAGCCGCGAATCAAAACCCGGATCGCCTTGGTGGGAGGCGAACGGTATGACCATTCGGGCACCGCGGCCTCTTGCCGAAGTTACGGAATACAAAGGTGACAATTCGATGGAACGAAAAATAAATGCTACAGTGGAATAACCAATTGAAATAATGTAAAATGCCATTTTATAGCCCTGCAAAATTGTTTTTTTTTTTTTTTTTTAAGCTTGTTCAGGCTGATAACATGTATTAAAATACCGCATACAAACGTAACTACTATAAGGGAGTACACTAGACTTTCGTGCGAAATTAAACTTAAAAGAATATAAAGTGTCCAGCACATTACTGACAACACTCGTTGCGTCTCGTCGCCCTTGCAATTGCTTTACTCACGAAACTCGGAGGCGGATAAAAGCCCTGTGAAAGGGCCTATATATGTCTTTATTTACTGTCAAATATTATCAAAACCTGATATTTTAGTTTCACACTAAAATTTTTAGAGTATTGTCTCCTACCGTTAAAAAAAAAAATAATGTAACTTAAATCCTTCATTTTTAGACGTTAAATGCAAATAAGTTAAATTAAGTTTTCATGATTTAGTTTGTAAGTACGTTGTTTTAATCATTTTGAACGTATAAAAATTCTAATAAATATCAATTATTTCCCTGGAATTATATTAATAAAGTGTATGTAAAAGCAGGGAACGACTTTAGAATAACTTGAAGATCATACGCTGAAAAGTGTTGCATAAATATTTTAATTGGCAAATTTGTTTAATTTTTCTGACTTCAATTCAGTACAATCCTTTAAAAAATTATGTTTTGTGTTACAATCATATACATTTTCCTTTTAATCGAAGAAGTTTTGGGAGTGCTTATACGTTCGTTCTAAACCTGTTAATGCATAGTATTTGGATGTTTTATTAATTAGTATGAACAGAGAACAAAAATATAATTATGTACGACATTGATATGCCATTATACGTGGGTTAAAAAGTTAAAAAGTATATTGTTTTTTAGGGATACATTTTATTTTAATTCCTATATTAAGACGTAGCAGTTTTTAGTACAAAATAAATGTAAGATTATTATTTTCTTTTTGTCTCGACCACTCATTAATGTGAAACTGAGCCATCAAAATGGTTCGGCATGAGTAAATTTATCAGACTGATTATTCAAACACGCGTATATTTTAGAGGCACGACGGAAGGTTTTAATAAGAGCGCATTGAGTTTTGTTTTATAAATTAAACGAATAAGGTTTAAGAATTTTGCAAGAAATCAAGAGGTTATCTCTTCACTGTTTTAGACAGCAGCAAAACAAGATTTCTCTTTATTGTAAACGAATGTCTTAAAGTGTTTTCTGTTTAAAATAAACTCATAACAATAAATTTTAAATTTGCAAATTTCTACCCTATCATACCTATCTCCTGTTGTCGTAAGAGTTGTTTAAACTTTAATGATTTGACTAACTTAAATTACGACACTTTCAATTTCACTACAAATATATTTATGAAATAGTTTTCATTTTTACGTGAATTTAAATTGCATTATTATATCCCCCAACATTTCTGCCTTTTATCAGAACCAAAAAATAAATAAATTTAGGTATAGAGAAGTCTTCAATTCATCATTTTAACTACATTAAGAGAGGCGGGGCAAGTGGGCTTTACGATTCGTCGACAGCCAAGACATTAGAGACGACGACACATAATTTAATATAATGACAGAAGCTATGGTAGGAGTTGGCCATGGCCTTTATTAAGAAACCACCCCAACATTTGCGTGGAGCGACTTCGATAAATCATGGAAAACCAAAATCAAGATGGCTGGAGCTGGGGATCGAATCTGGGTCCTCCCGAATGAAGTCTAACGCTTTACTGACGCGCCAATTTTCTCGGTTATATTAAGAGAAACAAATATTCAATTAAGTTGAATGAAGAACAACCACGTTACGTTTTTAAGACAAGCCTAAATATCAACCGTTTACCCAATCTCGTAGTAGCAATCGAAGGGTCATCTGCATATTTAGTTCGGTAAATTTCATTTCAACATTTCATGAAGCGTGTTCTTAATTCCTAATGCAATCTGCCTGCACGTCTCCGAGCGCGACATACAATAAGCGACGTTTCTCTCCAGTAACTTGTATTCAGCTCCCTAGCGAGTGTCTTCAACATTGCCTTTTATGGAACGTTGCATACAACACGCGAAAGTTAGTTAAGACTCTTAACATAAACCCGAAGCAAGACGACAAATGACAGCACAGGCGGACTGTTGGTCGAGCGCTTGAAAAAATAATCACAGGTGTGACCTTAACCCGTTGTTTCTCTCCTAGTAAGAATAATTTACAATTCGCACTACTTCTTTCTGCTTCTGGCTTGCTACTTGTTCGCGTCTCTTACAGCAAAACTGCCACTTGTATCATTAATGTTGGGTATCGCATTCCTCGGTCGAGGCAATGAGTAATGACTGGAAATAGCGACTGCATTTTTTAATGCAACTTGTACAACTGACAATCGACTATGCAACGTCTTTTTTATTTCCTTCTTGAGGCTTAAACCTGTACAGCTGGTCTTTAGAGCCGGTTTCCCATGTCGAATAAACTGAGTTCAAAATACCTGCAAGCCGTAAGTCAAAGAGTGATAATATAAATGCAACGCGGATTATGAAAAAAATCGTAATAATAACTACAAGAAGCTAATAAGCGGTATAAATTCAACGGTGCAACAATGCTTGTTGAAAACAACTTGTCGTTCATAACAATTAAATTTTATTTTTCAAACAAGGATATTTCAGTAAACGTAATGTAACTTAAGTCAATAAAAATGAAAGAACATTCAGAATTCTAAGTAAAAGGTGTTAAAAAGTGATGGAAATACGTAATACGTACAATGCGGAATTTCTCCAAGTAGCCATAAACAAAGAAATAAAAATAATAATGTTAAATAATAATAAAAGTATTTGGTTATGACTTTAAACGAAATAAACTAACGTATTTTTGTGATTTAAGTGCCGGCAACTTTGCTCACACCTTTATGCCGATTGTTGGGATGTAATTTCAGACACCTCCGTTTACTATTCATATTTGTTAACTGGTTTATCAAATGCATTAGAACTATTTGCACCTTTTGAAACAACTACTAAATGTGTGCACAATGAAAAATGTATATATGTTATTTGAAGATATTTATTACCACACTTGAAAATAACTATGCCTAATTCTACTCCAAGAATGACAGTATAAACGTACACATTCGGTGAACACTGGCATTAGCATGATAATTGTAACATTTGTTTTTACTGAATTATTATGTAACTAACTTTAACATCATTAACAAACGAAAATACTTCGAAATCTAGCTTTCCCATCTTAGGTTTTCAGGTTTAGGATATAGGACATCTTAAGTAACGTCCTAAAATGTTTCAAATTCCAGAACTTATGCTTTAAATAAAACATTTCATGAAAATACAGGTTATTACATATTTAAGTCTTCTTACCTACATTTTCATAAAAATGAATACATACACATAAGTTTATTAATTGTTTTCACTCAACTATAATGAAACTATTTCCTCGGAGATAAGAATTCAGAATTGTTAAAACAAATGTAACAGACATGAGCTGAGTTCTCCGAAAAGAGTGTAGTATTTATAGATGCCAGAATTTTTCATCAGGTAACATTCGAGGGTAAAACGTCCAGCAATTTTATTCGAATAAGAGTAAAACATTTCGTGTAAGGTTGCAACGTGAAATATATTAGGCAATCGTTCTTACGATTACAAACAAACAAGGCTCGTCATAAGAACGTGTTCGTCATAGTTAAAGTCGTAACTAAATGTTTAATAATTTCATACTTTCCTGCTTCCAGTCAGAATTACCACTTGTGATAATGACATGAAATCGCGTAAAATGTTGTCCGAATGCAGTACGCATAATGTTGTTTGTTATGCAATGAAATTTATTTGGTTATTACTTCAAACGAAAAAAAAATTCATTTCATACATTTTAAAAACTAAAATTATATAAATGCTCTACTTGTTTGAGATTATATTAGAAGAAGCTCCCACAAATGTAAATTAAACGTTAAGAACGATCACAAGTGTTCAGTATGCTGCAGTTTCATAGTTAAGAAGTTTAATTCAGAAAGATGTTATCATAATCAGACCATTATCTGGTGTACCGTTAATTCAGTTGACATAAAACAAATGTGTACATTACACATGACATAATTTCTAAGTAAAATACAAAAAATTCCTGGGGGCAGAACTTAACTTCTATATTTTACCTGGTGTTCATCTTTTTCACATTCACGAAAACCTGTTATGTTTTTTTCTACAGTAGACAGATAAGAGTAGTAAAGTAGTACTTGAAGAAGTAAGATTTATATTTTTTAAAGTTGTTATTTCATGTAAAGTCTGCAAAGTACTAAAGCTAATGCTGGTAATGGACTATTAGACGTGGTTTTTCATTACGTCACGTGCAGCTGCTATGTCTACCTGAACCTGTATTGCCGAAATTTATGGTCACAACCTTAATTTTTTTTAAAGACTACTGTCGTTTTGCATCGAATTTTTCTATGCTTCAACTTATCAAATATCTTTTTCTTCGTCGCAAGTGCTACAATCGAGTTACACGATTATGCGCAAATCTGTCGTTCGAGACATGAAAAAACTGGGCATTATTGGGTAGAATATGGGGACTATTCTTGGTATTAAACATTATTAATTTGCAGGTAATTCATAACACATTTATTTCCATCAAAAACAGTATCGTAAAGATAAATCATTTCTATTTATGCTCCAACCTAATTAGATTAAAGATTTTATATTCGAATGTCTTCTATTTTTTCTTTAATATAAATTTTCAACATATAAGGAGATGTTTTTCTGAAAATATTAATGCAAATAACAAACTGAAAGAGATCTTAATACCAATTTACAGATGTCAAACTGTAATACGAACATTATTTTCTCATAATAAAATGAGAAAAAATTATTTTGGTGTGGTAACTTGTTTTATCTCCCTGAAGGAAGAATATATAATTTTTAAAGTAGCCGCATTATTAATAATTATCTGTAGACACCACTTTTTACTCCAGTCCTATCGTATGTCATAAGAGAGAAAACAATAGTACAAGCAGTTAAAACTTATTTTTTAGGCCATCAGCACTCAGTTTCTTGAAGTGAATGAGAAAAATATATCCTGTCTGTAACTTTTCCTGTCTCGTATACCATATTTATATAAAGATCGGTTTCTAGGGTGTTGTTACAATTGGAAGTTCACGAAAAATGCCCCGACATAATTAAACTGTGTTCTACGACTATGCTCGTTGGAGAACATTTTCGTTTGAAATGTTCTTTGGAAGGGCACTGAAATATGTTATTTCCCTTTAAATATGTACAAAGTTTCATGAATTACATCTATACGTATATAAACTGTGACTGCCGATGAAAACAACAAAGTCAATAAAACACGCGAGCTGCTATATTTTGGTCGGAGATACTAACATAGCACCAGTGCTGCCATCTCTTGTAAGCGTAGCAGACTTTCTTGCTACAAGAGATGATATGATGTTATAAATTTTGAAACATAAATTCTAAAGAGGAACAAATGGGATTTATATTATTAAAAACTAAATTTAAGTTGTTAGTAATTCAAAATACGCGGTGAAAAGCGAGCAAATATAACTTAGTAAGATGTATGAAGGTTTTCAGAGCACATATTACAGTGTTGCCAAGTATATTGACAATTCTGATAAAGAGAGTTGTTAGAGAATACGACAAAAAGACAGTCATAGGTGACGATCTTTACCAAAAGTGAAGGTAGAGAATAGACATTCTGTGGTATGTAGATCAGCCCTTTGGTTTTTGACACATACAATAATAACCTATTGTTACGTGTATAATTTCCGTGCTATTGAACTATAACGACCGTGATCGACTGCGGGCTGTAAAGTCGACTCTCCTCCCGCCCCCCTCCCGACATGACGCCTCGCCTCTATGAGCCAAATGTCTGTTTTCCCCTGGAGAACTTCTCTTAGATGCTTTACTTACTCGAATTTCTCAAAGAAAATTGTACATTTGGCAATAAAATTTTTTTGAAGCAAAGACAAAAGTAGCAAAAAAAAAAGAG
This sequence comes from Medauroidea extradentata, assembly GCA_003012365.1. Taxonomy (NCBI): domain Eukaryota; kingdom Metazoa; phylum Arthropoda; class Insecta; order Phasmatodea; family Phasmatidae; genus Medauroidea; species Medauroidea extradentata. The sequence goes on along the minus strand of PNEQ01130225.1, from coordinate 35,570 downwards.
ATCTGATTGATCACCACAAAATACTTTATCATTATGAACCTGACCGAACTGTTTTCTGTGGTGACCACAAAGATTTTTTGCTGCAACCAATAAAGTTTTGCAGTGACAGCAAAAAAAAAAAAAATTGTAACCACTACAAAAATTTTTATGGGGTCAACTGTATATTGACAATATATTGTGTGGCCACAGCAAAAGCATTTTTTTCTGTTAGTGTATATGGTATTACAGTAGAAATTTATATACTGTAATATCAATGCGATTATAATGAAATTACAATTTCAGCGGAACAGTACAATATTACTTTTTTTTTGTTTATAATTCGTATTTTTCTGTTAAACAATTTACTTATGTAACATGGATTCATCATTTGTGAATATATATTTTTGTGTTAGGACTCTTTAGTAACTTAATTTCTCTGTGAGAAAACCGACTAAAATCGAAGATGAATTTTGTATTTTCTGTTCCTGTTTCTCTTCTCACAGAAAATCGCTCTCCGGTCTGCGTTACCCCTTGGTTAGTACCCCTCAGGGCGCATTCTCAGACGAGAACACGCCCAGCTGTCGCTGAAAGAGTACGCCCGGTGTCATTTGTGTAGGTACGCACCTTAAGACGAAGTTGGTACGGCAATTTTTTCTAGTTTCCGCCTACGGCTGCGCGGACAACTCGGAGCGGTCCTGATGTTCTCAATCAAGCAGCACTTCACTTCTCAACGCCACCCACGACACGACACTGTCGGGCCTTTACGATGAAGTGGCCGCTGTGCTGCGAAGAGTTTCGACGGACTCGAGAGGCAGAGGGTTCTTGAAGTGCTTCCCAGTGACTCAGCTGTGAGCAAGGACCCTCAGTCTGATTCGAGTGCTGCTCATGTCGCAAGAGCGACCCCGTGGTTCAGCGTTGCCAACGGGGCAAATAATTTTACCACCAGAAACTAAGAAAGAAATTATGAAATTTTATCATTGATAAACCTCTGATACTGTAAGCGGCGAAGTTTTGACAGGTGGGTTGACTTCGAATTATTGTTTTTTTCGTCACGTGTGATAGGCCTGAGTTTAGAAATTCGCCTGCGATGGATTCCAAATCATATATGCTAAAATTTACCCTGCGTACAGTTATTAGAATTATTGCAAAACAATGACGTATTTTACCATCATTCAGATAGCTTATTGATGGCCACGTGTTCTTATTTGTGCTGTTTTCATTAGTTTAATTTTTTTAAAGTCATGATAAAACCGTTACATAAGAAATGTTGGGAATTTTTTGTACTATGTAACCTATCTTTTCAAAACGTAAGTTTCTGTAATTCTGACTAATTATCGACCTAATAAAATTTTCTCAAAGTCAATAATCAGCAAAATTTACAAAAATCAATATTTAAAAAAAAATTACTCTACATAGTGCAAACAATTTCTAACATTTGTATGTAAAGATTTTGCGATATACGCTCCCTTTCAGGATTTAAAAAATAAAACTCACTAAAATAGCATAAATAGGGACCCATGGCCATAAGAAAACAACTACAGACGTACCATTAATATTAAAATATGAGGAATGTGCTACAGTTAAATAAAAATATTTAAACGTCAGATTCTTCTTTTGTAGCTGTAACAAACTGGTTACATTTACAATATCAACTATCACGAATATAAATAGATTTAGCTGGAGAACAACTAAGTTGGCAACACTTATAGGATGAGTCTCGGGAGGTAAATGTTAAGGGGCGGTACGAGTGGGGATATGTGAGTAGTCTTCTGGTTTCGGGGAGGCAGGATGACTTGGAACCGAAGAGGCTACGTGTGTGTGTATGTGTGTGTGTGTTTGTGTATGTGTGTGGTGGAGCCCGCAGCTAGACATCGTTCCCACACCCACGCCGCGGCCAGCCAAGCCTCCGGTGCGAGACACGCCCTTAATCTCGGGTATGGTACGAGCAGGAGAGTTATTCAATCATTCCGCGACTCCTACGCCTCCACACCCCCTCCCGTTCCAAAACCATCTCTCCATCCTTACATCACCTTTCATCAGGCAGTGGATGATCCTCCTTCGTAGCGTTGAGATGTTGTAGTGTGCTGGAAAATTAATCATAGGTGATGTCTTTGAATGTGTCTTGCAATGAGACAGACTAGTGTACTACACTATTGTGGACCTGCAATATTATGTCATCCCAGAAATCTTGGAATTAGATTAAGATATATAAACCAAAAAATGAGAAAGAACATCCATAAACCAAAACAACGGAACATGAAAGATCCCATAAGGAATTAGGAATTGTGTCGTCTAGTGAGGTGACGCCGTCGCTCTTATCCTGTCTCGTGTTCAACATTGTCTTCGTGCTAGATTGTCTGTAGGGTCCTGGATATTACAGATCATTTTTATTTGTTTTTGATTTTTATTTTTGACGTTTTGTTGCATTGTCCTTTATTTGTTGTTGACTAATTCCTTATGGGATCTTTCAGGTTCTGTGGTTTTGGTTTATGGATGTGTTGACTACAGCCAAACTAAACTTGTTTTCTCATTTTTTCTTCGTTTTTCCTTTGTTTGTTTGTTTTTCGTAGTCTCATTCGTAGATTTCTGGGACGACATAGTATTGCAATGACGTACGTTCACAATAGTACAGTACTTCAATGATATGTGTTTCGTGATAACGTAAGAACTTTTGACGACCCCCTTGTCTAGAACAGTGATTAAAACCATTATTAATTGTGACCTTATACAGAAAATACTGAGTGCAGTTCAATCTATAAACTTTGAGTGTTACTTAGGATGATTTGTCTGTGCTAAACTGTGACAGGAAACTATAAATCCTGTAGAAGGAAAAAAAAATAACTAGGCCTTCAACAGTGATCACTTTGTCCTGAATCAACTACAAAAAATATATAACTTGAGTCAGCTCTGGATATATACATTAGTAGCTAGTACGGATTAACGAATCGGTAACAACGAGGCTATTCGACATGAAATCAGACGTTGACAATTTTAGGAGCAGAATCGTTCACAGCCCTGGCATTTATTACGTAGGATTGATCTTTACCCTTTGAATTTATGGTTTTTTTTTTCTGTAACATTAGTTGTTTCAGTGGACGTATCGGAATATTTTGGCACGACGGAGCATAGATGGAATCTTTTCAGAGTTTATGAAATTTTGGCAGCATTAATTTATTTAATTTTTTTTAAGTAGGAAGCAGTTGAAAAAAATTTTAATTTAAGCGAGTGACTGCAGTGGTACAAACGCAACAGAAACCAAACCATACGATTTTCAAATCGTGTATGTAACGATTAACAATGCCATGTCAACGTGAAAAACATCAAATAAAATCTATATTCCTGTTATATAGAAAAATTCTAATCGGAGCAGAGAATGACCAATCTTAGCTATCGCCTGGATTCGTTTCGCAAAACCATAAAAAAAAAAAAAAAACCGAAGTCAGTGGGAGCTGCCTTACCAAATTCTGGTACACTGTTCACCGATTACTTAATTTCTGTTAACCTCTTCCACTATCCCTTGGTATAGTTACACAGGAAATGATACTGAATTCTGTGAGGCCTTATAATTGTATTACGAAAAAAAATTATTTCAAAAATAAACAATAGCGTAGCATTTTCATGTTTGATTTTTAAAAAAGCAATCGTGTATTCATAAATGCACACGCACATGTACAAATACATATATACAATTGAATTAAATTGTATGGTAGAATTCTAGTGAATTTTATTTTGTATATAAAATAGGTTGAATAGTTTTATGACATGTAACCAGGGCATAATCGGAGTTAGTTGCTTGTAAAATATTTTAAAGGGAAATAAACATACTTTTAAAATCATATGCTACGGAAGGTCAAATAATGAAGTTTTTTAAACGTATCTATTGATTGATGCAACAAATTTTCACATAAAAATTCTATAACACGTATGATTAACTCTCAGCTAAGATTGCCACAGAATTATTCGCAATATATGTTTGGTTTGCATAACTACTGCAAAACGTAATGTTACACTTTCCCCAGAAGTTTCAACACTTGAAATATGTACAGAGAACATGCTTATTACGGAATCCTAGTAACAGAGAACAGTATGTGTTTACTAATATAAGCACCGTCATTTCTGATTCCACGGCTTGCGAGAACGCATCATATTTACAGCTTCCCATTGGCACAGAAAAACGAACAACTAGAAGTAAACACGCTATCTTCTACGTCGCACATTTTTCCGCCTGAATTGCCACCATCTTATTCTCAATTATCTTCATGTCCTGATTCCTTGTGTGGTATTGTAGGATTACAAATCATCTAAAATTGCAACCCCCTTGGGGTAGGATTTTCATCAATTTTCAACAGAGGATTTAAAATTCCTGCCATTCCTTCAGATAATCACAAAAATTAAAGAGGATATTACAAGCACGGGTCCAGTTTTACTCTTGATACATGCATATTCTAAGAAAGAAAGTATAATAAACAGAAAGTAGTATTACTGAATGTTAAGAAATAAATAAGTCAAGACTTAAATATTCGTGATATTACTACTTTACGAGACTCTGTACGGTTGAGATGTTGTGTCACAAAAAATCCCTACTGTAAAACAACAATAAAAAATCAAATAAAGAACAATTGTAATATACTATTTTCCTTGTATGAGAGCTAACTGTAAACTTTCCCGGAATAATTAAACATAAAAAACAAGTTTCTTGAATGGCGCCTTGTGCATCATTCATATTAAACGTCGTGTAGAGTACGGTTATGATAGTCGTGACCAAACTAGCTTTTGGTATTCAATTGCGGTTACGACCCATTGCTGAAACGTAGTGTTTACGACCGATCTTCCTCAGAGGTCGCAATAACTCATCGAATGTCTTCGTTTTGGGCGTGTCCGATTACCAGCGCGTCGCAACGAACAGCACGGGGCGAGGCGTCTGCAAATTGATTCTGCGAAGCTGCGGCTATCCGAGATTTCGTTTATACACACTCCGCCTTTCGGCATCGGCTCATGTTAATTCTACTACGGGTCGTTCGGGGTAAGTAAGCACTCGAAAAAGCCCTGATTAATTTCTATTTTCCGCCAGTTTATATATTTCCGCCGCATGTAAACATAAACATTGCCACGTGCCTTTTATTTACATAGGCTTGTGCAATGTTTACATCGTCATATCTCTGATCCGAAAAATGTTTGCTACATGCAGTATCTTACTCATTAAATACACAGGTGTTAGATATATGCTATACTCAACAGCAATCCTCATTATAAATATCTGCGAGTTAAGGGCGTTCAAGCGGGGCCAAATTACAATTTATATTCATTTGGAAATGGCGTTAGTTTTATAGATTTTGGAGTACATTTTCTTCTTACAAAAATAAGTTAGCGTAGCCAGATTTTCATAACGGCATTTAAAATTAAAAATTAGCATATTATTACTTCCTACAAAACTGGAAAACTAACAAACATAATGAAGTGAAATAATTCACAACTACATGGCCCGAGTTACTGCTTCACGTATGTAAGCATCCCATTACAAAAACCTTTCGCATTTAAAAGACATTCTAGAACCTGTAAGTTATTTTTTATGTCTAGCAATTTTTTTAAATACGTGCATATTTTATAATGAGTTTTCTTATGCTTCAAGCCGTTGACTGCGACATGTAGTTTCGATGTGATTTTTATCCATTTATTATGTTTTGTGGTTCTAAAATTTTGTACGAAGTAAAAATATGCAAATTTCAACTTTTAAATGCCATTGTAGGAAAACTGACTGACTGTAAGAAGAAAATGTACTGTCATGTAATGTCTACGAAACTAACCCTATTTTATACAAAAATAATTTTTTTATTTTTACCCACTTGAATGCAATTAACGTCTTGTAATACTGGTTACTGTTGAAGGACTCTAATTTATATGACAGATACCATTGCTGTTATGAATTTCGTAAATGTATGCACGATATTTTCTAATTTAAAACTTTAAACTGCTAATAAAAAGCCACGCGACATAATGCCACACGCAATTTAAGAATTCAAGTTTTGTTCAGTTCTGCTGTCATGAACGACGACGACGCAGAAAACAATAAAAATACGTATTTTCTTAGTGCACGAAACAGGAAAAAAACGAGGTTTCTAATTCTGTATACGCAGGCTGGCGTACAGATTACGGATGACGAAACATTCATTTATATTACTTTTGAATGTGTTTATCAGCAACCCATATTTATTGCACAATGTACAAACGCACCCAACTAACAACGCTTCTAAGCGGGAAAACCTAACTCTGACGCCACCTATTGGTGGAATTTGGTACTACGTTTGCAGCGCAGCGCGCTAGAGATAATTTGCAAACAGCGATTGATGTTCAGCTGCCCGGTTGCGTCACTTTACGTTGGCGTTAATTAAGTCAAATTATGCGGTCCCTATATTTCAATAAGGTAAAAAATAAATATTTTAAGGTATGTTTAGTACAGAGAGGTATATTTCATTTGTTCTTCTTTCAGCAATGTTGTATTTAAATACGAAAATGCACGGAGCTATATGAGATAGTTCGCTGCCAACTGTACATGCAATAATGTCACTCTTGTTAACGTTAAATGCAATGCAGCAATGTCGAGTGATTTTTTTTCAAAGGTTAAATATTTAGTGCTCACTTTATTATGGGTATAAAGGTAAACGAATTTAGTATGGACAAGTCCTACAAAGGAAAAATGTTGCCGCCAGTAGCGCTGGTGTCGGTACCGAGGATTCACGAATGTGAAGACATTCAGGTTAATCATAAAGTTGCAATCAAAGCTTTTAAAATGGCGTTCTCGGAAAGTGGCACTCGATTTGTGAAACAGAAACCTCGTGTCATATTCGCGAATCCTCGGCAAAGTTCGTAGACCCCTTACTGATAGCAGCGCAAATAATAGCAGAATTTTTCCCTTGCCAAACTAATATCATTGAGTTTCCTAACCTGTAGTAGAATTAACCTTACTCCGGCTAAGGTAACTAATACTTCACGTAAAACTTACAAAAGTGAACTGCATAATTTTATGCTGAAATCGAAGGAACCTTGAGAGCACGGATCCCTATTTTAAATAAGTTTTTAAATAAAATTTTCTTTTAAGTTTTAAATTAGACCAGTTACTGCAATACTGTCACACAGATTTGCTGAAAAGTATTTTTACTCTGTAGCCTATTTATTTTTATAATGCAAAACTTTTATGATTATTGCTAGTTATCGACTGAAAGAAAATTTTTTAACGTCGATAATATACCAAAACTATATATACGCGCGTGTTGGTGTGTGTATCCTTGGATAAAACAAGACTACTTAGTAAAACCAATTTTCTACATATACACTTGACTGTTTACTAAGATATGTTTTTTTTTTTTTTTTTTTTTTTTTTTTTTTTTTTTTTTTTTTTTTTTTTTTTTTTTTTTAATTTTCGATAGTAATATTTGCAAAATTAGGAACAGGCTCGGCATCTGTCGCCCACACTAAATTTTATATAACTTTATGCTGTTATTTTTGTAATTCTGAGAAGAAAATTGTTAAATCTGCGGCCATACAGCTAATTCTATTACCTTTCCTAACAGTATAGGTTTGACGATTGGGGTGTCAAAGTATAATTATGCGCTATTAGTACAGAAAATTATGAATATTAAAGAATATCCCTTACAGATTGTGGCGTATTTATAAGTTAACAATTAAACCGCGGTACCTCTACTGTATGGAGAAGTAGATATAATATGTGTTACGGTCGCATAATTTACATTTTTGTTCTCAGTATTTAAAAAAAAGCGATAGTTAAGATTTTCCAATATAGCTAATGAAGGAATTGTATAGTTACTGCATAAAAAAAGGCAATCGTAGCAAATAGTTTTGGTCAAGTTTGTGAGCAGATGCTATGCAAATAAAATTAATTTCGTGTCATATTTTATAATACCTAATTTTTTTAAGGATTGCTTTTCTCTGGTTTTCTTACGACAACTTTCAAATTTGTGCAACATTCAATAAACTATTTTAGCTTAATGTTACGCTCCAAACACAAGCAACATTCGAAAACTATTTGACTTCAAAGGTCTGCGTGCCGTATGTTATACTTGGGTTAGAGTTTGCTTATATTGCTAAACACAGACACACTTTTTTTTTCTCTTTCTCATATCTATTCACTTTTCGTACGTAAATCAATAGAAAGTATTGACGCTTTGTCGACAACGAGGTATGAAACAGTGGCAAGAAAATAATGATGGCTTGTAATAAAATAACCTATTCCAGACTTTATTATTGTGTGCTATTGGGAAAACTAAATCCTCTGTTCGTTAAATTAAAAATTCCTTTAGATTATTCTGGAAATGTAATATTTCAACTGCTGAAGCGAAACTTAACGACAGTTTGTAAAGCGCGACGTCACTCACAACAGATGTAGCAGGCGTATTGATAAAACTCTAGAATTACAATTGGAATAACCCGGACTCAACTAACTTTTTCATAAAAATATTTTTTTCCGAATTTTAAAAACACACTGAAAAAAATACTTATTAGTCACTGTAAAATATTTTGTTAAAATGGACCTTACCAAATTTATTTTGTAGTGCCTACAAAAATTTTTTGTAGTCACAGCAAAATTTTATTGGGGGCAGCAAAATTTTTTTGTTGTCACTACAAAAAAAATATGGTAAGATCCATTTTAACAAAATATTTTGCAGTGACTAATAAGTATTTTTTTTTTTCAGTGCAGACCTGGAGAAATATACCTATGACCGCCAACAACGTCGGGCCATCTTGAACACAGCTTTACAGCAAGGTATCGATTTTAAATCGGTGGCGGAAGATATCCTAACGGTTATGAAATCATAAAAAAACAGCAGTCCTCAATTTTGTGTACCATAGAGGGCGGTGTTGATGTTTCACAAACTCATTCATCTAATTCGAAGATAAAATGCCAGTTGGTTGATATAAGTACTATTTGGGAGACTAGTTGTTAATACGATTTCCCTGCCATGTTCCTTGAACTAAGCCTGTCCAATCCTGGTAAAACGGCCTGTCGTATTGTCCTGGAGAAATTGACCGTTGCCAGCAGCGTACACTGTTGACATTGACAGATGAACTCTGTTTATAATAACTTCCAGGCCGCCATATATATTTTGTCCTGTCCGCTCCAAAGTGTACTCTACCCATGAATGACAATTATCGTACACGAACAAGGCAATCGATGTGACGAACTAAAAATAAGTGGTGTTTCACTGGATTCAGAGGTAACTCCACAATAAAACACCGTTCTGAGTATTTTATTTTACTGTTATCTCATACGCTGTTATCGATGAGGTGTTAATTAACACGGAAGGTGAATGTGAATCACAAGGCTGTAATATTAAGTCACTAGGTTGATACAGGTAGGAAAAATTTTCTACCAAACCGTTTAAGAATATCCATTGTAAAGTTTCCAGGCGTTTAGTAAGTAACGAGACTCATAATTTAATTCCGGTTTTTTAAAGTGACTTGGCAATCGAACTTAGAAAATTAATTTTTGAAACAAATGCAAAACTTCTTGTTGACACTAACCTTGACATATACTATTTGTTCTCACAAATGTATTTCGTTGTCACCACTAAAAATTAGTGGTCACCAAAAATAATGTTTTGTTTACCACAAAATCATTTGGCAGAAAGCATTCAGTAACCAATAATGGTCCTAATAAACCAAAATCCAGAAGGTTATTTAACGTAACTGACTTATGATTCTCAGTAGTCTAAGATGAACCGTGTGCTGTGAAATGTTGTGCTGGTTGCAACTACTGCTTATGCCTGTGTGTGATATCTTGAACTGTAGGAATGCGGACGTCCCGAACAATTCAGTGCAACTCCTAGCCGTATTAAGTTATTGCTCCGCTCTTAACACAATGACAGGTAACGTACGTCGTATCCCACATCATAGCACCACCTCCAATATACACTTGCATTAGCAACTCGAGAAGAACGCATGAGATGCTCCGTTTCAAACGTGCACATGTCACTCGCAATTCCCGAATTTATCTCTGAATAAATTTTTTACCCACAACAGGTTTCGACTATTTTACATTTTGCCACAATACGTATTCAGAATTATGCATTTACCCATAACGTATCCTAATAAAACATAATCTTACCTAATGTAACATAGCCTAACCTAATATAACAAAACTTAACCTAGTTTAACAGAATATAACCTAAAATAACATAACCTAACCTAATCTCACCTAACCTAACATCTGATGTAACAGCGGAGGGTTTTCGGTAACCTGAAAATACTAGGGATGGGTTGTGGATAAATACAAATTGTTTCCAAAACGCGTTTCTGGTGAAACAGTTGTGGGTATTTTTTACTGTTGACAACGCCAAAAATAACACTGCTTAGGGTAACAGCGTATATCACAATACCCGGTGGCTGAAATATCTGCCCAGAAGGCATTGCGCACATTACCCCATACTCACAACGCTTTGCGGACAGTGGTAAATTAGGAGATTGCTAGTAACACACGTACCAATACATCGTGTCATCACAATCTGAATTCTTTGACAAATAAATGCAGTTACACGCGCTCCGGCGAGTTCCTAGAGCATTATCGTCGTGTTCGAAGTAAACTAGTTTTAAAAATTGATTCGAACGACCTATTTTTTTTTTACAACTCGCCTATTGGTTACTTCGGAGGAAACTATTTCTGTTACGAATTATTGCGTCCTACTGTCGATATGAGCGATATTATACAATCCTAGAATTGTAATTTTTAGTGCATTTTTACTTTAATACAAGCACATATCTAAAATGTCACAAATGTTAATTTTCGGCATGATACTTATTGAAATAATTTCTTAATTTGAAAAGAGGCTTTCTAATGTGTCCCTCTTAAACATGTCTGTGAGTGTTGTTGTAGCAATCTTGAATTTTTTTCGCATTCTTTTGTGTGTAATTTTGCTGGCCTAAATTGTAATACTTTCTAAATTTTTCTATGAAAGAAAGACCAAATTTTACAGTTCATTTATAACGTAAGTGACACGTGATAAATGTATCACGCGCGTCGTTCTGAAACATCAAACATCCTGCAAAGTATGCTAACCATGTTAGAACCATACTTATTTTATGTGCCAAGTTGGGCTATTTTCGCTAATAAACAAATTAAGATTTATATATTTTTCCACGCTTTCGCGGCCATTACTGGTATTGTTTCCTTGGCTTTAGAAGCAAAGCTCATATTACATTACCAAAATCTTCCTTCCAATCACTTCAAATAAAGTTGGTCGAATAAGGTTTGATGGAAGTGACGTCACGAAAACGTCACTATCACGGCCGTATTTATTGGAGGAAGCTCGACTTCTTTGGTTTTTATCCAGAATTGGTGAATCTGACGGGATCTAAAATGTTTTGATTGTTGGAGGGCTCAACCAATCTCAATCACGCACTGTGCAAATAACATTCATTCCTGCATCATGTTGAATCAACACGAAAAAATCTCTGTAGTTTTAAGGTAAAGACAAAGGAACTCGATGTAGTTAAAAATTTTCGAGGAGTTGTTAGTGCGGTTTATTTTAAAAATGTGTTACTTATATACAAAACTTGCTGAGTAGGTTTATTCAAAATTTCAACATTGTTTTTTAAAGAAAATAATTAATTCACAAATAACATAGACGACGCGATAATTCACACAAAATTGTTGAGATACAATTATTTGTTATTTTCTAACAACCCAATAGTCAGTAGTTTATAATATAAGTATTTGAAATATTGCAAAAAATTTATACTTATTGTTATTCTGATAATCAAGTTATTTTGCATTACGTAGAACAAATTACATCAGTATTTGAAAGTGTGACACGTCTTCAAACATATTTGATTATTTACCGATAAACTTTATTTGACAGAAATGTTTGATAACAACTTTTCGTCATATATTCATCTACAAATTGTACTCTCCAATATAGTTGGAGACGACAGTTGGACAGTAAGACAGGGCCTTAAGGGTGTTCAAGTGCGATAAAATTATAATTTTATATCTTTATGAAATAGTGATAGTTTTGTAGAAAACAATTGAGAGTACAGTTTCTTCTTACGAAACAATTTTAGCTTTCATAGTTTTCTCATAACGGTGCGCCAAAGTCAAAATTTGCTTGTTCTGTTGCCATGCAAATAGTGCAAACCAACTATCTTACTTGAATAAAATAATTCACTGTGACATTAATTCCCATGAACTATGCAATAAAGTATTTAAAAGACCATGACATAATATTTTGGATTTAAAAAAAATAGCAAAAACAAGGAAAAAAGTTGAAAATTCAGTAACTTTTTTAAATAAAAAAATTGTTCACGGGATGGTTTTAAAATGTTTTATTACCTAGCCCGTGGCATGTTATTTCACTGTGAATCATATCACTTACATACGTCAATTGGTTTTTATTATTTGTATGGCAGCAGAACATGCCAATTTTGAATTTTGACGCACCGTTATGAGAAAACTACGCGAGTTAAAATTGTTTCGTAAGAGAAAACTGCACTCACATGAATCATCTACAAAACAAACACTATTTAATATAAATATAAAATTATGATTTTATCGCACTTAAACACCCTTAAGATAGCATATCAGGATTTGTCAAACAATAAAAAATGAATACCTCTGTTCGGAGAAAGAAGATTGTTTAATGAAACTCGTAAGCAGCGAAGTTTTGAAATGTAAAACTGTGTTGCGCGCATGCTTATTATGGACGTGCCAAAAAAATAAAAATAATACAAATTAAAAAAAAAGACGAACCATAGAAAGGTTTGGTAAGCGTTATTCAAATGAACCTTTTCAGAAGTTGAGGAGTTTGGCGGAGAAGATAATGACTAGGAAATAAAGAAGAAAAACGAAAGAGGAAGAGTGTTTTTTTTCTGGCGTGCCACCCACTCACCACGCCGCTGAGATCTGATCGAGACAGAGACCTGGACGAACGCGTGGGCCCGTGAGCTGCCATATTCGCCGGGGAAGACATTACAGGGTCTACCTATATGGAGTTGTGTTTGCTCTAAGGGTCGCAATGGCATGCACATAAAATAACCACGTAGCCTTCACTCTCAAGTGATTGGCAGCAAGTAGTCAAGTAGACAGCAATTTACATTTTTAGCCTACTTTTTTGAAGAAAAAAGTATGGTTATGAGATTACCTTTCTGTGTGTGTATACATGTATGTCACCGCCCTCCTAAAAACATTTGAACCAGTGGACCGAATTTAATAAAGTTTTGTACACATAGTGTACTTAGTAACCTGACTTAAATTTTATTTATTTCGTTTACGCCTTTTTGAGATTATTAAAATTGATTTTTATGTCAAGCTAGATATCTAAGGAACCATATTTTAGAATTTAATCAAATTTTGTACACAGATACTACATACAAAGCTATCTTGACTTTTCTGTATTTCTTTAAATCGTGTTCATATTTTTATAATGGCGACCTTGTCATATTTGTGCATAATACGATATTTGGGGAAAATTTTTTTGAATTTCATTTAATTTGAATTGCACAAGTTAGTTGACTAGAGTTTTGTGTATTTCGTTCATTCTTTGGTAATATTTTGAAGTCTGCGGCTATATTTTATACTGAGTAATGGTATATTACTTATTGGACTGACCAATTTTTGTATATGCCGTTTACAATATATTCCTAGATGTATGTAAAACATTTTAACCTTCAGGGTTAATTTGCACCCACTTTGAAGAAAGTAGGCTTACCAGTTATGCCGGGAACTTCTTGTTATATTTGTACCAGATATATTTTTGGACATTATTTATGACTTTATTTAGTTGTGAAATTATTTTATCTATAAATTTTTTCTTTTTCAAAATTGCTCTGTCGAAGATTATATGTGCATGGGACGGTTTTAGGCCTAAGTACGACACTTACTGAGCTAAACCAACGTACCGAACCGAAATAATTAACACAGAGTAACGGTGTTGTAGGCTACAAGGTATTATATATAAGCAACAAAAGAAAGAAGAAAGTTTTTATTTAATTTTTTATTTTTTAAATTCTAACAAATTCTCGAATTTGTAAAATTTGAATTTTAAAATGTTTGCATTTTTTACAAATTAAAAAAAAAAGTATTTTTTCGTATATGGGAGACTTTATAGCTTACAACATCGTTAATTGGTGTGAATTATTTCAGTTTAGTAAGTTAGCTTGTTTTAGTGTCGTACTTAAAACCGTAACATACGAATTTGACAATGATAAGCCAGTAAGCAAAAACTCTGACTGATACAAAATTTAATAAGGCTTTAATTATGTAACAATGGATAAAAAAAGTAAAAAATACCTGGTACAAATGTAATAATTAAAATCAAAGTAATGATAACTGCGTCTTAATTGTTTTACATAGTCTTATTACTTAACGCCAACTTAAACTTCAATCTTTTTAAGCAAATATGTGAACATTTTAAAATGTAAACTATTACTTAAACTGAAATATTTAAACTCAAATATTCTTTAAACCATAGCAAATCCATGAAAACATTTTGGAAAATCTGGCACTACTTTCGCAGTCAAAAAATGTATTGAAATAATTCACTTCAAATTGTGTTGTTAAAAAATTGTTATTAACTGGTGATAAGCATGAAAACTAAGTACAATTAAGGATAGGTGTGACAAAAATTTTTAAAAATCATAACCTCGAAATTTGTAAAAAAGTTTTCGTGATTTTTTTTTTATTTTGTTTGACAGTACTGTGTATATTTATATCATACAACCAAAAAGAGACAAGAAATTTTGAAAATAATGAAACGCACTTAAGGACAGATGATATATGTAATTTGCTGACACATATGTCGATTTTCATCTACGATAAATATTCTTAAATACATTTCAATGATAATTGTAAAATTATTTCTTAATTTATGAATGGCCGTTTACTTCGTACTGAAAACGCGTACTATTGCCCTATTTATCAAATTAGTGTTTGAAGTACTGTAGTTCTTTTATTTGTAGAAATTAGACGAAAATATATACTCCATTGTTTCGATTTCAAACTTTATTTGAAAATACGACTATACCTATCAAATGAATCAAAACCAAAAAAATTTTGTGTACCTCACAAGAAAAACTGAATATATAAATTGGAATATTTCTGAAGGATTTAAATACAAAATATGTTCTACGTCGTACTTTTGAAATTATATCAGTTCTTGGTACCCGATAATATTACTTACTACTATTTTTTTAATGATAGCATAAGACAGTTTCGACACCGTTGGATATTTAGTGACATTTAATTTAATTGTTCTATCTTACAACTTATTAATTATGTTACAATAAAGTAAAGGAATTAATAAGACTTTGCTAAGTATATAATATAATATATTCAAAATACGTGAATTATATTTGTTTCATTACATATATAAAAACCATTCACAGCCATAAACATTAGGCTTATATAAAACTACCATACTTAGTTATATATTCGTACGTATTCAACAAATTAATGTGATGACATGTTCTTTCCCGAGTCTCGTGAATTTACATTCTCTTTCACAACCACTTAATCAAATTACCGGAAAATGCTATAACATCTTAAAAATACAAAGAACGATTCTTTATCGCTACAAATGCCACAAATTGATCGGAAAAAGACACGTGTAAGCATATATATATATATATAACTTTTACTATAATTTATGCTGCCACGTGTTCCCGAAATAGTTCCAGGGTATAACTGTGATGGTTCGGTAACCAAGGCCATGGCCGAATTCTCTCTCCCTTCTTGGCTTTTTGTACTGTGTCTCACCGCCTCTAATCACCTTACTTTTAAGGAGATGTAACGCCCACTTACTTAATTTTATTTATTATAGGCATCTCAACGCCTGTTGACTGCAGATATCCATACCGTCTTGCGTAAATGTTGCATACATCGAAGGAAAAATAATGTTCAAGACAAGGGGTTTATACTCATATTTGAAGTTTGAAAAAATTTGCACAGGTAGTTAGGAATAGCTGAGGTTTACAAACATGATTTCGCTTATATTACACTTATAAATTTGATGTAAGTTTACGTATTTTGCCACAAGAATTTCTTGTTAAAATCAATCCACAGATGCTGTTGTTAAAATTTCGAAATGGTCCTCAAATACACCAAGCAGTTTTCAAGAATATTGGTCCCAGATACAAATACAATATATATTTTTTAATTTATATCAGTACTATTACCACACCCCCCCCCCCCCCACGATAAAAAGTATGCAGCGAGCATGACATATTACAAAACTAAAAAAAATGCTGTCTCAAGGATTACACCATTGCGGCAAACTGGTGTTTATGAATGGTACCAGAAGCGTGCTTGAGATGAAAGTGGTATTGCCTTCTGTATAGTATGATAAACTTACCAGCATTGACGTGAACACAGTAATAACACAAATAAAAGTAAATAATGCTTTCGGAAAGTGAAATGTAACACCACAACCGAAAAACTTAGAGATCGTAATCTTTCAAGACGGTACACGATGACATATTACAAAGAAATTGGGTCGGATATTAAAAGATTTATCTCATTGGTAGTATTCCGAAAAAAAAAAAAAAAAACAGCTATGTTTCAAGTGATCCGCAACTTCGAGGTAGGCCACTTCAAGGACACAGTAGCAGGACATGTGGTACTTGTCAAGGACTCATTGTTACAATCAATGTTTCGAAGCAGAAAGGAACAGATTATATGTAATCATTTTTCTGTGAAATATACAATGTTAAGACGCCACGCTTATTTAAAACGCTGTTTATAAGCCCTCCAACATGCCTAAAATGTCCTTTCAGACTTCCGTAATTCAAAATGTACTAACCGAATGTATGTGAAACTCAGATTGCCCCCTGCACTAAACTTAGTTACAGACTTTCCACCAATAAAATTATGTGCTGAAACTAAAAATAAAAACTAAAAAAATTCAATATATTTTTTTAGTGCAAATAATTTTTATTCTTGATTTTTCTGATCATGACATTGTAGCCTGCAATGTCTTTATCCACTGTGAATTTTTTGAGTTTGGTATATCAGTTGGTTTTAGTGTAGTCGTTAAAACGGAAACATGTAAAATATGACTTTAACAAGCCATTACGCGAAAACTATGAGAGATAAAAAAATATCAAAAGAGCCATATTTAGTTACACATTGTGTCTAAAATAAAAAATATAAATATGCGGTACAAATAAAAACATAGAAATGGTGCTGAAAATTGCGGTATACCGCGCCCTGAAAGCCCTGTTCTCTCATAGTTGCCGTCCGCAATATTCCTCCGTAAGGCTTCGGTTGACGCAGTGGACAAAACACTCGTCTCCAACCACGGCGATCCTGGTAGCATTCCCGAATGACGTCGTTTGCCAGACAATGTTTTCCTGGGTACTCTCGTGTCCCCGCCTATCACATTATGTCGCTTCTCCAACGTTGGACATCATTTCACGAGATCTTTGAATGATTTTCGCATTGGGGTTGCCTGGCGACCAAAAGTGTTAGCCTACGTGGAAATCCTTTCATAATTCGGAGGCGTTCACATGTAAACAAAGCGAACATGGATATCGGATTGTTGATAAATTCCGATAACTTGGTGTCCATTTACATACCAGGTAAATAATTGACATACTACTGTCAGGGCCAGTGCTGTTATTACTATCATTATTTTATCCAAGTACCTATATTGAAACAAAAAAGAAAATGTTTATTAAAATATATTAAATATTTCTTTGCTTGAGGGATTCCGGGTGCACAAATTAACACAAATTGAAAGACTTAGAAGTGAAGGAGTATAAGTACATTTTCATGTTTGAGTTTAGTGCATATTTCGGTAGTTAAAAAGTAAATTTAATAATATTGTGGCCGAAAGGTATTTGTGACACAATCTCGTGGGCCGTAGTTTGGTGAGCAGTCATTAAGGGCATGGGCTAAAATTTCTTCATGTTTGACGATAATTGTTTTTTTTTTAACATAAACGGGAACCTGTATCGTGAAATCGCTCCGTAACTTTGTTATGACTAGTTTTAACTACGTGCCCTAATTTTGTCGAGACAGGAGACAACAAAATAGTAGTTAATTAGTTAAATAACGAAATTTCCTTTTAACTGAAATATTAGCTAAAATCTTCACACAGTTTGTCTCGAAAAACTACAATACGTAGTCAAACCAATTTGCAACAAAGTTACGAAGCAATTTTACGATATCGGTTCTCGTATGGGTTTTAAAAAATAAACTCGGGTCCATGCCCTTAAATATTCTGTTAGTGTAAGAATCGAAGGTGTTATGAACGTCACTTATACCACATGACTTCTAAGCCCTTCATATTTAAACTTATCATTGAAAGATTAACGATCCCTTAAAAATATTAATTTACATATAATTTGTAGGCACAAGGCGTGGTTGAGCTTAAGCTCGTTTTTTCCCGCAGCTCAGTGCAGCACGCGGCGGCTCGCAGCCCGGCAGCGTATTGAGTCATTCTGACTCGAAAGCTTAGCGAACGGTCAAATTAGCACAGTTGTTACGTGACAGGCAAGAATAAAATTACAAGATCGTTTTGTAAATGATGCAACTGAAGCAGAGTTTGTTCATTTCACACGTCTCGTAAATGCACAAGATGACTGTGAAGTTGAGGTGAAAGGTCATTCGGAACGCGCGCGAATTTATCCCTTCTCTATCTGAACGCCTTCTCATGTGAAGAAGAAAAAATAGCAGCGCGCATTATAGCCGACAGTTAATCACTAGTTACAAACTGCACAAACAGGCTTAGAAGTGAACATTAATTTTACAAGACAACAAATATTGGTACTACCAGTGTGTGTGGTCAAACACGTGAAGGCTGTTTTATCATACAAAGAATTACACGCATCAGTTTTTATTTCGAACACGTCTGGTGCGGAAACAAATATATTTTTCTAGTCTTATTAATATTCAACATATAAACGTATTCTGAATACATTTCACAATATTACATTTAGTTTCCAGTTGCGACGACTTGAACAAAATAAAAGGAACTGAAACTTATACAGTACCATATTATTATTGTGTAGTTTATGACGTTAGTTCTGAAGATTAGTATTGTCTGCGTATACAGTGAAGAACATTGACTGTCTGACTGACACCAAAGCTGAAAACAAACGGAACCACATAGGTTATAATTTTTTAGACATGGGGGACTTAATTCAGGGAATTGACAAGGCCTTATAAAATATCATAATTTGACTTCTACAGAGTGATTGGGTAAGAATGTGTTTTGGACGTTGTTGTCGATACAGCTCAAACAAAAAGGACTATTGACATGTTTCTCACTTTAAACTAATACTTATATAAAATTTTTAAATGTGATTTCTATACGTTTTAAAACTCTACAGTTAATTGCGTTTTAAATTTTCCTCTATGTCAATATTTATATATAGTTAATTTTATTTTCAGAATAATGATTACGTAAATACCCAGGAGTAATATTTTATTTTGTTTAAATTCTAACTCTTAGAAGTCTAAATTATTTTAATTTTTTCTACGAATAGTAAATATAGACTGCATTCAGTGAGCCTTCATCGTGATTTTCACTTTAATTAGGAACCTTCACAAAAATCAAAACTATAATCTTCATTTTTTTTTTTTTTCAAAATCCGACTTTTAGAGAAGTGATTGTGTATATACATTGTTGGATCATGCTATTTATCCAACCATTTGAAATATCGAGGCGTTGAATGTGTCGGAATGATTCTATCGTAAATGCCTTAAGAGATATACACAAGTTCCTACTAGATGCAGTGAACATACTGTCATGTGAAAATCTTAGTTTGTAAACCATTCAGTAAAGACGATCCAAAAAGCCGGAAAGAAAAATAGACAAATTATTTATACGACGTTATACGTTGCATCAAAATCGATACGTAAAGTGGTACTTTATATGTGTACAGGATCTTTGTAATTAAGGTCACACCCGGAAGTTTTAGAATGATTTTTAATTTTTTTTCAAAGCAATGTAATTTTCATATCGAAGTATCCCTACATTGTTTTGTTGCAAATATACCATAACTTGTACCTAATTTTCTTAGTTGCATCATTTATGCCTCCAGTTTTTGACATTTTTAAAGCCGAAGTATCACCACTTTTGTTAGAAAAACAATCCAAACTCGAGCAAAATATATTTTTGCGAACAATCGGTACATTATTTTGCAAAACGTCTATATACAATTGTGTTCAATTGTCTTCAAATTTTCAAATATTTCTGTTGTAAAGATTTGAAGTTAATATTTGTTTTTGCACCGTTGACTTTACTTTTAATGCATTTAGTATAACAATTGGGTAAAACGTCACCGAGCAACTTGTAAAAGAAAAACTTTTTTGCAGCATTGGCTGTGTTAACGCAAAACGGTAGGTAGAAACCTGTAAACACTGTGTTTATATCTGACAGAAGACTAAGTTACTGTGTGCTCATCTGCCAATAACGTCCGAGATTGTGTTCGTGTGAGTAAAGTAGAATAAATTCTAGCCTGTTTCCAGAAAATAACACGAAATTCGCATGACTCTTACAGTGCAGACCATTAGTATGTCAATTCTTAATATATGTGAACTACTCGAATTGACGACTCTCCAGTCATTTAATTAGAAAAGAAACAGATTCGTTGTGACTAACCTTATTTTTAATTAGATGGAACGTTATTGGGATCGACATACAATCTCTATGCACGAAACACCAACAACCTAACATCGTTACTCCGGGTTGATATCTCGACTGGGCATTTAAATCGTTGGATCTGATGTCATGGTGAACCTAGTCCAATTTTTTTTCAATTAATGCAGGAATGGTTCTATGATGCCCTACTTTAGACATGCGACTGAATATACACAAAAACTTTACAGCCAATAGTTAAGAATAATAACTGATTACAATTACTTTAAACCAGTCGTTAAGGAATTAATGTCAATCACTTTTTTCCGAGTATTTTAAAAATTATAATTGGTATGCTATGCTATCACACCCTCCGATTCTAACTAATGCGGTGACTTGTTATTAAGAAATTGGACTAACATTTTCACGGTAAACAAGCATGCCAATTTTGTAACTCTAATTCTAGAAAGCTGCACAGCGCTATGAATTATTTCACAAGGCTTTAACGTATATTTTCTAATTATTTTCTGCCGTACATTTTTAAGTCATTTCGTTGAATCTGTGGGTTCATATGACTATATCAAGCTCTTCTGTAAACGAAATTTTTAAGAAGACACTTATTTTACGGTAGTTATTGGGATTGCATATTCCTGCTCAGGGCAACGTTTTAAAATACAAGATGCTGCAAAATTCCATGTCAATATTCTAGGGAAACAATCCTCGCGTGTAGATGAACAAAAAGTGTTATTTGAACATAGGTCCAAAAACGCATCGTTTCTGCGCTACAGTTGGCATACGTGACGTATGGTTGATAGCGCGCTGGCAGAATCATGTTGTTGTGTCACAGTTGTTCCTACTCTCTGTGTGTTAGAGGCGTAGTGTGTGGCATAGTAACATGGTATGTATTGCTGTAACGATGCCCCACAGCAACATGATCCTACCCGCGCGCTATCAACCATACGTCATGTATTGCCAACTGTAGCGCAGAAACGGTGCGTTTTTGGACCTATGTTCACATAACACTTTTTGTTCCTCTACACGTGAGGATTGTTTCCCTAGAATGTTGACATGGACTTTTGCAACATTCTGTATATTTGTCAGTAATTTACCTGACGATGATGTTCCTCCACTCGCATAAACTAATTGTGGAAAGCAATCACATTTTAAGACCTTCCTGTAACTGATAATATTTATAAAATTAGTCCGTTACTACCACAGCTATGTTTGCACTAAATCGTACGTGGGATTTAAGTAAACAAACATGGCTTTCTTATTATTCACTTATGTAGTAGCCATGATTAGTTTTATGCACAAATTTCCTCCATAAATATCTCAACATGTCATATCATTGATCATGTGAGTTTGAGTAGTACACACATTCAATAAATTTAAGTATAAAATTTTATTTGTTCATGAGAATTGTCTCGTCAACAAATGCTATGCACGAGTGATTTAATGCTTTATGATGAGAGACACTGGTAAATCGCGGGAAAAGTTTAGTTTGCTAGGCTCCAACATGCTATGTATAACAATGCAGGTTTTGCGTCTATATTGGCTATAGTTTATATGTAGCACTGTGTCCCTCTTCAACAGACCCAATTATAACTGTACAGTTTCATTATAGAACATGCGTGGTTTGCCAGGAGACTGTTCACACGTGTCACGATTGAGATACTACAGTTTATTGGAGAAAATGTTAAATATTTTCGCGATTTTCCAGTGTCTCTATTTATGATTTGAAGACATGAAAATTTCACGTCATTATTTCGCAACACTCTAGACTTCACTGGCCTATACTCACCCGAACATATTCCGTGACGTTACTGGCACCAGGACTTCCATCCTTTTTGTGTCCTCGTAACATGATAGTGGGGCATTTTACAGTTGACCTTACATCATTTGTTAGAAAATACATTCAGGTTCGCCAACAAACTGTCAGCCAACAACAGAAGTCAGGTGAGCGTACAATAACTTGGAGTCCTCCCTGATGTCAGAATATAACGCGAAATATGCAGGTCTACACCTGTAGGAAAACTATATTTTTTATTATCTCAATGCGTTATCATACAAGTTTGTATGAAATCATAAATATATTATTGAAATTAAAACCATGATTCTTGCTTATACAACTAATAGACACTTAACATAGTTGCCAGATATGATGGTATATCGCGAAAAGTTTTGTGCCGACGTGCCCTTGAAAACACTGTAGTTTCTTGCAACATGTATGATTGGGTGATACACGGCTGATATTCCGAAATTATCTGCAGACCTATACCATTACAATTGCAGTGCTGAAGCGTAAATTGTTCTAGGACAAGCGGCAATTAGCAGTGATTGTACAGGACTCTCTGTTGTCTGTGGAACCATTTGACTGGTAGGAGCAGGTACATTCTTCAGCCAGTAGCATGTAAGAGACTAGGAACTATTTATCAGTAATACACCTAGGTCTCAGCAACACAACTGTCACCTGCTCAAAGTGTATAGTCGGGTCTCATACTGCTTTCCTTGGAACACGTCCATGATTGGCCACTGCGATTAGCGGAATTCTTCCTGGGTCAGTCAAATAGGGTAACAGCTCCAAGTACATGGAAATGCCAGTAAGCTTTTGATAAACTGAACGTGTGCTGAAACCCAGCAAACAGTCACGTTTCCCGCGATAAACCATCATCTCTAATATTCGTTCAATTGAGTATCAGAAAACGAGATCTTTGTTACAAGGATGTTTCTTAGTGACCTCGGTTGTGAATGCATACTGATAAAGCTGATGTTATAAAATTCTAGCAAAATTTGTGAGAAAAAAATAGAGCTCAGATGGTGAGAGTCTTATGCACGTCAGACAGTGTCTAGTGTACACCCCTGCCAGGGTTGATTGGCGGCCTACGGCGGACCCATGTCACATCGTCAGACGTCTGAATTCTATCTCTTTCAGCGCTCCTAGCGGCGTCTCGAGCAAACAGAACTATCAGCGGCCGCAACCTCCCACGGCGAGGATGATATGAAGGGTTGGTGAGGGCGTGCGGTGACGTAGCCTAGATGTATTTGTTAGTCTTGTTTGCCAGCTGCTGAGAGGGAAATTCACTTTGGAGCCGAGTCACGCGCGGGAGATGCCGGCCTTCGAAGTGGTCCACGGAATGAAGCTTTTGTCTAGCCTCCCCATGAGACCGGATGAAAAATAAGAACACCAACATACGTCTCCTGTTAAATTTACAATAGTGCGTTCAGCTTAAACGAGTTCTTGTTTCACAAAATAATTTCCCACGCCTAAATTAATAAGATGTCAAGGATTCAAATATAGAGTTTCATTGCCTCTTAAAAAAGCTTAATGATTGAGGGCTTAACGTTCCAAAAGGTAAGTTTCGAGATAATGACAAAAACAATATATTGCGACAAACAAATTAACAAGGAATTATCCAAAAGCGTTCACATATTTTTTACAATCGGAAAGTAGTAAATAGGAACAATTGAATAGTAATTAATACAAAACACTTATGAACATCAATATACATTTTTTCCAATGAACTAGAACGCGTTGATGTTACTCCAACCATCTAATTGTGATAATGTACGGCGCGATTGAATATCACTAGGAGATAGCACTTTAGGTATGTTCTCGACCTAATGTTTCGGCACCTTTCTATGTACCAAATTCATTTTTTGTCGAAAATGGTACTTAGCCCCTTCCTCAATTGTGACCAGTATTGAATCCTGCTAGCGTTATGCGGTGCATTACCTGACCTATGTATAGCTACCTTGTGATGACATAAAATAAAGTTCCTACAGCGTGGAAAAGAAAAACTGGACATAGTTTTCTATTTTGTAACTCGCGGTTTGATGGGTTGTTATTCTTAGAATGCTGGAGACACCGAGATACAAACCGGATACCAAAATAATAAGCAGAAAATGTTACATTTTTTTCACGATTTTTTATGACGTTGTATTTATTTGAAAAGTCATCGTTAAATTTATCTTAAAATCACGTAGTAGCAATGAAATTCCAAAGATGCGCCAGAATTTAAGCACAATCAAATTACAGGACTGAGCTTACAAATAATCAATTAGTCTACGCTAGGCCTAGGAAGGAAATATTTTTGAAACGTTTGTTAAAATATATGTGTTGGTACAGTAACAAAAGTGAAAATGAAAATTGAATTTTGCACTGTAGCTTCAAATAGCTATTATAAAATTACTACCACAGAAAATGAAAGCAAATGCGGCAGCACGTAAGCGAGCTGATTAATAATGTATTTAAATTTTAGGTTAATTTATTGATACTATCACTAAGGGAGTAAATATTTTAATTGCACGTTATTCAAATATCTGGAAGGATTTTAATCCATCGTTGTTCATTACACAGTGTTTAAAGAAAACGTAATAGTCAAATGATATATCGTAAATAATGCATTGTTGCTTTAGTGCAGGGCTTTTCTTAAAAAAAAACTTATTTAGGAAAGATATTCTACAAGATTGCTTAAACGCAGCAATCAAATTTAAATAAACTAAATTATCCATAAACGAAATCATTACGTACCTGTACACTCAATATGACAGAAAACGAAACACTATGTGTATAAGGAAACAAAACTAAGAAAACTGTTTACTGTCTATAACAGAGAATAATTTATGGTTTTGTAATCTGAAATCCAATCTAGAAGTTTGTCAGAAAGCCTCATTTCCTATGAGACCTGATTGTAGGAAATGTTTGAAAAATGGTTTATTATCACCAGATAAATACAATAGCATTTATATGATGCGATTACCAAATTCTTCTAACATTCAATTGTAGGCTCGACAATAAGAAAAAGAAAAACTGATATATCGTAACATAATCGATAAGCTACTAAAACCATTATCATAAATGACAACAGTATATTTAGATCCAAGAACTAACATTTTTTAGACGTCAACCATACAAATGTGTTGAAAACTACATAAATAATAGTTTTTTTTAAATACGTTGTTCAAATTAGTTTAAGAAAAAATCTTACTATCGTTACTGCAGAGTACAAGAATGTAATACAATACAATAATAACTATGGCGAAGATGAACATAATTCAATAACGTGTCATATGGGCATTATTGGAGAGTTGAATCGTTTACTGGAAAACGTAAGAAACTAAAACAATTTATTCAACCTGAAGACAAATTAAAAGTTACTGCTTTCTGCTTCTTTACTATTTTAGATTCAGACGTGTAAGGACTGTGTGAGGAAT
The DNA here is from genome assembly GCA_003012365.1 of Medauroidea extradentata. NCBI lineage: Eukaryota > Metazoa > Arthropoda > Insecta > Phasmatodea > Phasmatidae > Medauroidea > Medauroidea extradentata. Next base: position 9,792 of record PNEQ01130225.1, on the reverse strand, counting down.
TACTTAGTCAGTGCTCAGGAAACTCACTGCCAACTGTTCTCAGAGCTTGATAAATGTTTCACTGAAGTTTCTTCGAGCAGCATTCGTGGCTAGAGACCGGAAAAATTCGCGGGTTCACTAACTTGTAGAGAAGTCGCCAAGATTATCTGTAGGGACAACTGATTTTCATGAAAAAATGTCTTCACCAATTGGTTTGAATGTATGTATCTTAATGACCAGCAACAGGATATTTTAACTCCCACTCGCTCGGTGTTCTACCAGCAAATTATAGACATACGGAGTCGCATTGATATTTTCCTGATGGGCAGAGATAAATACGAGACGTCTTTTCACAAAGACACGCTGCCAAAAAGACGGAGAAGACTGGCAGATGTGTACCTAAAATCATTGAATCAGAATGGTGCAAAAATAATTTCGCGGAAAAGTCATGCACAGTAATTATCTGCTTTCTAAAGCAAACAATAGCTGCTTATTTGCTGCTCGACACGATAGTACAACATAATTGAACAAGTATATATTTACTACGTTATAATTAGCTGAAAGCCTTCCACGAGTAGAGCCACTATTTTGTCACGTCAAGATTTGTGCGTAGCTTTGTTTCAGAGTATCACGTTCTCATCGGTAACTCTGGTTCACGGTTACTGGCATCGTGGCTTTGTTCAGACCACGATCGTATAAGAACAGGTATGGACACTCGCCTGGAAACTTGACCCCTTGTTGTTTGGCTGCAGTTCACCAATTTACCGATAATGCTATACATTTTTGGCGCTGTAATCCGGGCGGTCGGACCCAAACCCCGCCCACTTCCCTCCCACTAAGATAAACAATTTATCAAAACATATTTTTTTATCAATTTATGAAATATTTCCTTCGCTCACAATTTTAAATCATGGCTCCAGCAATCTTTATTTACTTTATAATGTTAACAATGGAAAAATGTGGGCGGAGTTTTAGTCCGACCGCCCGGATTACAACGCCAAAAAGTATAACACTCTCGGTAACTTGACGAATTACAGCCAAACAACAAGGGGTTCACGCAAAATACATTGGTAGATAGGCGAGTGTCCAGACCTGTGTTTCTACGACCGTGATTCAGACACGTCACTCATTTGACTGCACCAATCAGAGCCCAGAAAATTGTGGAACCATACATCTGTGATTTGCCGGTAGAACCCAAGACAAGTGAGAGTAAAAAAACCGAATCACTAACTATGAAGCAGAGCTACAAATGTGCACATAAGATAGTGAAATCATCGCCATGAAATAGTGGCTCTACCCATGATGTGTCAAGTCGAAGCCCAATGGCAATTGCCACACGAAGTTACTGTTCTTTGAATTCTAACTGGTAGCCGAAAGAATACGCAAATATTTCAGGTGCCTTGTCATGACTTATAACCACCTTAATGGTCATCAAATGAGATATCGCACCGACATTCGTGGCAAAGCAGGCACTCACTTCACACGTTCGCTTTGAAGTCCCCGGGACAAGAACTTTCTAGTGGCTAATGTGTATCCTTGCCGTCACTGGAGCTGAATGCCTGTCATAAATCAACCACAGGGTACTCTGCCTAGCAACAACTCATTCGCTACTGCCACGAAATATAATAGTGTTATTTTTTTCCGTAGAGAGCGAGTGATAGAGAGAGATTGCTTATGAGGAAAACAAATGAGGGCGATCACACCAAAAATATTACTTTTATACTCTCTGGTTCATAGCAGAGCAAGTAAAGATGGTAAATGAGTTACACAGTACCTAAAATGTTTAAAGTTTTTGTGCTTTTACATGGAAAAACCTTGGAAATCCAGTTGCCAAATAAATGCCTTGTAAAACTACAACAGTTATATTTGTAAAAAAAATAAATAAATATGTACGACACATATGTTCGTGAAACTTCAAGGTATAGACTTGTTGTATTTCTACTTGCAACAAGGGAAAAAAAGTACTAGTGAATACTCATTTTACTTCAGTCATGACATTAAACATATATTAAATAACATTTGAACCAATAAAATTTACATGTAATTATTTTCAAAAACAGTTCATTTATGCACGTATATACAAGCCTACAGCCTTGCTCTTTGACATCGTGCACCGTGGATTACATGCTAAGTGGTATATTTTATTTGTATATTTTTATTTTACTATTCAGCGATACTTTTGTTAATTTTAAAGCGTGATATCAATGCGAATATTCATTTTATTAAATAAAAATGCTTTCCAGCAGATGCTATTTGTATAAAATCTATGTAATTTCCGGTGCACAGGTGAATTGGTAGAATACAAATTTTACTATTGTTTTTACAAATAAAACCAATGTAATTTGACAAACAAATAATTTTGAGAGGAAAATATTTACAATAGTTTATACACTACAGAATTATAATGGGGTTACGTCAGGAGAGCGAGGAAGCCAAACCGTTGGGCCATCACAAGCCATCAATCGTCCAGGAAAGGTTGTATAAATATAATCACAGACCTCCATGTATGGGATTACGTCAAGAATGAGGTCTACCGAACACCTGTACAAAATCTGACAACCCTGTGACAACGGATGACTAGAGTCATTGCATCGATCACTTCAGAGATGTTGGCTACTGTATGGACGGAAACTAGATGTGCTACGTGCTAACAAGGGAGCTCATGTGGACGTTTACTAATGTGTTTTCCAGTTGGGAAAAAAACTTGTTAATTTTCTTAACGCTTTTGCACCAGTTCCGCATTTTTAACTTACTTATAGAAGATATTATTAATTTTTGTTATTTGGGAAAGACTTTTCGGACAATCTTTTCTATATAATGTCCTGCCATTTACATTTCAATTATGCTAAATTTGATAATTTCTCGCATTTTAAAGTGAATTATTGGTTCGATAATTTACATTCTAAGAAATGTACAGTAGCATTTACGGTATGTATTAAATAATTGTTTTTATTGTTCGACTATTTTTAATGTTTGAATTTTAGTAGCGTTCTGTTTTGCTCACTTACTAACTATGAAGATATTAGCTTCTTTATAAATCCAGACTTTTATTATGGAAAGTTTATTATTAAGAAAACAATGAAGTATTTACGTTTTCACAGTTGGCTAGTGGTTGGTGTGATGTGCCAACTGTCGTGGGATCGTATCCCGATAGTATTAACTGGTAATTTTTACTTTGCTGCAATTTTTTCTTGAGCTAATGACATAAGTAAGAATGCTATTACGCAATTACGTTTAAAGTATCTTTCGCAATATTTCGGTAGAGCTTGGCTGAAAAAGAAAAGTTTCTTTATCATTTAGTTGAAAGCTCTGATTCAGACGGTGAGTGCATTTTTTTGCCAAATACTTGGCGAAGAAGTTTCAGAAAATCGGTTGAAAGTTACTGAAAAATTGTGAATATTTACCGTTTCCATTTCAGAGTGCTGACCAGGGGTTACGTGGGTGAGGGGGGAAGTGGACGTTTTGACGGAGTTGGCGTCCGTATTTAGAGAGATGAGATAGGGCGTTTACGCCGAAGGGCACCAGCTTCGGCAGGGGGTCTTAACAATCTCTCTCTTACTCATTCCTGCCACTTACATACAACACCGTGTAACCACGTTCCTGATCCTATATATCGTGCGTTTTAATTAGTACATCCAAGGCAGAAACATGCTGTCTTCCACCCTCCCTCCCGACTCCATCACCGGACACACACATACGCCACCCCGAACCTCTGCGTACGCCATCTCTAACAAGCTATACTGACGTCGTGACACGGCCGTACGACGGGGCAGGCGAGGCGCTTCGGATAGTAGGCCGGGCGGAAATAATTAAAATTTACCTCCGCACTCTCTTTCCCTATCTTTACCTCTGTTTCTCTCTTTCTCGTCCCGGCGAAACACCGCGGGGCACCAGCAACCATAACTCCTTCTCGCGGCTCCTGATGAGAGAATCAATTTCAGATACTGAAATTAAAAAATAAATTTTCCCTCCACTCCATCTCATCTGCCTAACCTCGAACTTTTATAGCTTGTCAAGCGAGCAGCAAAGTACTACATTACCTCGTATGCTCAGCAGTCAACCGCTGAAGAACATTCTTGCGTTATTTGCATAAAATACAACAAATGGAAGAGCTTCAGGCAACATATGAAAAGTGACCGTGTCATGTTGTAAACCAGAGTTTTCATTGGGGCTCCAAAAAGAAAAATATCAATATATTTAAATTGTTTGACTTGTTCCTTAAAATTCAGCTGAGTATTAGTTTTTATTTATTTATTTATTTATTTTTATTGCGTTTTCGAAACATTAAGCGGGTCGTAAGTTTGTACATTTTTCAAACACATACATACACACATACATATGTACATGCATACATATATGTATATATAACATGTATGCACGCGTTAGTGTTTAACAATGCTAATCACTGTGAGTTGATCTCAGAATATGTCAAAAAAATTTAAAAATTCCTAATGCTGATCGTGGACGAATAAAAACTGTTTCATTTGCGTGATCTGCACGGAATGTGTGAATATAATTAGTACGAATTCATTTTATAATTCGTCACAACGATTCGGTAATCTCTGATGATGCAGTGAAAGTGGAAGATGCAAAAAATTATTCACTTGCACGTTAAATCCACGGGTAGAATACATTTCGTATTCAAATTTTGTCAGTCATTTGCGAGTGTCAATCGTCAGAGGCTCAATTAGGTTTCTGTATACAATGCTAATAAATTATTATACAGTAAGTTTGGAATTTATTGGTAATCATAGAAGTTAGTTTGCTTTATTACTTTACATTATATCGAAAGTGTGATTCACATTATGATTCGATAGGTACCAAAGACAACTTAACAGTGCACCATATTATATATGTACAGAAACTAAAAAATAAAAAATAAAAAACTGTTTTGGAGTGTATGATGTGTAAGTATTAGGTATATTAGGACGAAACACCCTTATTGTATGATTAATACTGATCCCACCTCATTTTGTGATTCACCGAAATCATTCCAAGCAAATAATGGGAAGTTACCTTCAAAAATGCCATCCCTTATTACCTAGCTGAAAAAAGACAACTTTCGTAACGTTATAGGATGTAGTTAACGCATGCACAGTAGGGGTCAGTTACCAAAACTTAGCTTATGTATTGAGTTAGTGTTGAGCATTGTTAATATACAAGTCTGCTAACATCAGTAAATATTTCACTGTTTTCTGAAAACTTTTAGTAACACTATGACTGATGTACGGGATGAAATTTTATTATACCTACTTCCTTAGCAATTTTATACATGGAAGTCGTACATTTATAAATCATACCTTATCTTGCCGGCCCCACCTTCTCTGCATGTCTGTCACGGTTGTCAGGCGTATTGTATATCCACACATACGTTGGGTAAGAGCACTCCCTTCACACCAAATATTCAGGCGCCTGTTTTTGCAAGAACGGTTGGCTGGATGTTGTGTATCTTAAGAAATATTTTCGGTTGATTATAAACAATCATCAAACGACGACACAATATTGCAGCTATAAATTTCCTTGCGGTAAACTCAGATAGTCTAATTTGCAAATGAACGTACAAATAAAATTATAAGACACGAAATTTCAGGGAGAATAGTAACACTAAGGGGGGCCCTATATTTTAAATATATAGATTAGTACATGTAATACAAGACTTTTCACACTAAATATTTTTTGTTTTTATAGCCTCCGAGTGTTTTAATACCATACAATTTGGCTAAAATGATTGCATAGAACATCTGTCATACTAAATATTTAACTGTATAGTCGAGGATCGAACCAACGTCCTCTCGAATGCGAGTCCAACCTGTTACCGTTGCGCTACCTTGTTTTTTTTTATATATATATAAAATGTTTGGTGCAGCGGCGCATCAACACTGCACCAACCATTCCCCCCTTTGGGTTTGACATATTTCGAGTGACCCCAGCAATTTCGTGAGACAATTTGTTTGGTGACAAGGTTTGAGACCCAATGGACAAATACAAATTAACACCCAGCCTGACTTGGGAATCGAACCCAGAACCCCTCGCACCAAAGTCAGCCGCTCAACCAACTGAGCCACGGGGGGTCGGCAGCTTGGTTAGGTGTTCGAATGTAAACAGCATGCACTTTATCTACAATATTAAAACACTTTGAGGCATGAACATCCGCGTTCTTGACGCAAATCCCTGAATACCCAAGCAATACTTTCACGTGTAACAACCTCACAGTTAAAAATGTGTTAAACATTATTTTCTTAGATATCACTAATGACATTGTAGAATTAAAATATAATATCGCTCTATATATTAGCTCAACAGTTCTAGTAATACAATGATTTACACTGCCCAACAGTTCTAGTAATACAATGATTCACACTGCCCAACAGTTCTAATAATACAAAAATTCGCACCTTGCGACTGTAATGAATTTTGTATAAAAAGTCAAAATATTCCATATATGTCTTAACAAGATTATATAATTTCGTAATTTGAATTTTAAAATGTGTGAAAAATGACATAAATATTGCATTAGAACAGCAGCAACTTCTCTGTTTAATTTAGGTTTCTTTAGCTTACATTTCCGAAGAAAAAATTGGTTAATTAGCAGGGGCGTCGCGTGGCGTGTTCCAAGGTGTGCGGTGACCAGCAGTGACTATACACAACACTGAGTTGTCTGAGGAACCATTTGACTTGTATGGTCAGGATCACTCTACAGCCAGTAGCGTACAAGTGGCAAGGTACTTATAATATATACACCTTGGTCTCTGCAACAACACAACTGCTCAAAGCGTATAGTCGCTGCTAATACCGCACGCCTTGGAGCACAGCCATGCTACGCCACTGTTAATTAGATCTACGTGCGTGTATGCGGTGTGTCCATGTGTGTGTATGTGTCCCCCTTAATAATCTTTGAACCATTGGAACGAATATCATCAAACTTGTACACAAATAGTACTTAGCAACCTGACTTGACTTTTATATTTTTCGTTTACTCCCTTCTCTTATTTTCAAAATGGCGGCCATTTAAAAATTGTTTGCGACCGAGCTAGCTATCTCAGGAAACGCACTCTATAATTTCATCAAACTTGGTACAGATATCATATACAAAGCTGACTCGGGATATACAGGATGTCCATGGTCGGCCATATAAAAAGCGCACCACCCGAATCATTCCTTCAATTGGAGACGAAAATTTTTGTGGAAAATTGTACGGTGACATTTTTGTTCACAGTGTGGCAACACCGCACGAAGTATGAGACATATTGCGCTCCACGCGTAAGTGTAAGTATTCTTTATTAAATGTTACGTCAAGTAAACGTAGAAACGTGTCTAGACTGCCCGGGTTTAGAACTTACGCCCGTAATGTTATGACCAGAACAGTAGCAATAAGATATTTGTGTAGCGCAAGTGGGGACTTACTCCATGCTGCGTTTCCCCATTTTGCACGAAATATTTCGTCTTACATTTGCCAACTTACATTTCGTCTCTAACTCAACCCATGATTAGAGACACTGGAAAATTGCGGGAATATTTGACTGTTTGCTAGACTCCAACGTAATGTATATAACACTGAATGTTTTGTATCAACATTGGCTGTCGTTAATTTGTAGCATTTTTTTCTCTCTACAACAGCCCCAGTTAGAACTGTACAGCTCGAACACACAGCGTGTGTGATTCGCCACAAAACTGTTCACACCTGTCACGGTTAATGTAATACAGTTTATTGGAGACTATTTTAACATTTTTGCGATTTTCCAGTGTCTCTACCCATGATATACGCGAGGTGCTGAGTGTAATGTCGTTTCTAGACAGCCTGTGTATAAGCACGAACGGAGCCTATTATATTAAGAGAACAACTGTCTATCGCCGTTATGTAACCCATTACTGGCAGTGGTACTGTGACGAGACTGGGTATGCAACCATGTGTACATGCGTTTTAACACGCCCATGCGCAGGTCTGCATGCCTTACAACGCCACTGAGAACCTTGCGGTTGCTTCTTTCTAAGTGAAATCAGAATATTAGTTTTTTATGCATATTCCAAATGGAGCAGCTTCTGAGAACTGAATCAGTAAAAAACTACGGACAAATCGGTGAATATTCATTGATATACTAATGAAATGATGTTATTATAATACGAATTTAGTTAACAGTCTCTGAATGGCCTGTGGTTTTCCGCTGATGCAATTTGTTTAAAATTTTCCATCCGGATCGTGTGAAAATCATTAAAATATTAGTGAATATTGAATTATTTCGATATAGAGTCCAAGAATGAAGAAGAAGGGTTCAGCTTATCGTAGTTTATATTTACGCGGAGATGAGCAGCCTCCCTCGTTAATAAATTAGAGTAATTTCAAGATGCCTTACATATTCCAACATTTCAAAGAATATGTATATTTATTTGACCATACAACTTGTTTGAATCAAGGATAAGAGTCGTATTTTTGGTACTAAGAGTCAAAAATTGGATACAAGAATATCGATACGATTATAAAAATTAGGGTCACATTTAAATGTTAGCTACAGCATAACTGCAATATTTGTAATACATTTTTTCTTTGTATAGTAACCTAGCTGCATACTTTGTTAATACATTTCTGTATTAAAACCTTTCGGTAACTGACTTTTTTGTGAGAAAAACGACCAAAAGCGAAGCGTGTATTCGTATTTTCTTTCACTTTCTACACGCACAGATACTCCCCCTCCAGTTAATGTCACCCCTTAGTTTCCAGCCCTCTGTGTCTTCTCAGACGAGAACACGCATAGCTGTCACTCAAATTGCACGTCTGTCGGCCTCTTGCTCAGATCTTATTTATGTAGGGAAATGGACATGTGTTTAGCAAGTTGGAGAAGTACGCCAAAATACCAGTGCAGAAGTCAGGTTTTACTGGGAACGGGGCCCTAGTTGAAAACAGACGCCAAGTGCACTTCCTGTGTACTGGTAAGAATTCTGTTGGCTGGATCGTCATGATACACGTTTACTGGTTGTTTCTCTCCGGCATGTTAATGTTACGTGGTAAGAGTATAGATGCATTTATTACCTCTATCTCTGCAGTTGCAAGTTTTTTTTTCCTTCAGGGACCATATCATTTCCATGGAAACATAGCACGAGAAATACTACTATTTTAAAAATTCTACACTCTAAATATGAATTAGTGAATATTCACTTATTCACGCCGATGGATGGAGCAGTTTCAACAAATTTAATCAGTGGGAAACCACTAATAAATCGGTGACTATTCTCTGATTCCGTTAAAGAGTGCCAATATTCCACTAGTTAATTAGTGAATGTCCACAGATTTTCAAGCAAAATTGCACTGATTCAATAAGTGAAAACTGTTCATTGAAAACAAAACTGGAAAAAATGGTGACTAATCACTTGTGAGATTTTGTCACTCTTAAAGGAAATCAGTGGCTGTTTACTAATCAAACAGTGACTATTTTCACTGATACAAATTGTTGAAACTACCCCATCCGTCAGCGTGCATCAGTGAATATTCACTAATTCAGGTTTAGAGTGTATGATTCACGATTGTTCATATAGTCAATATACTCGCCAATCTGTTAACAAGGTCGCAACTCGTACTTGAACTTTAGACTTAAAGCGCCGTTTTCCTTTCCACTGCGCATCTTAAGGGAAATGGTGCACGCTGAAAATCAGTCATGTGTGGGAATAAGCCGCAAATAGGCTTAAACCGTCCACAAACGCGTACTTGTATGCTATCAGCGCGCAGTTAGATCGTATATAACGCAGGGAGTCGCTTATCGGCAGTCAGTTGGCCGCGAGCCTTCGTAGAGCGAGGGTGCGCTTCACTTCGCTGTGCGCTAT